>OZ012625.1:19861282-20108795 GCA_963942485.1 Pediacus dermestoides
TAATCTTTCGGCAGTATTGTAAATTTTACAAAAAAATATTATTTATATATTGAAAAATATTAAATTAAAACATTAAATGTTACAGTGATGTCTCCCCATCCAGTGTCTGCAACATCATGAAATTAAATTTTTCCATTTATAATTCATTCGTAGCAATCTTCCCACTACGTTTTGGATTTTCTCATTTTTAATATTATTTGGCTTCGTTGACCACAATTTATCTACATTCAATAATATTATCATCTCACCGTCTATCTCTCTCTCTCTCTCTCTCTGGTATCCAAACCATTTGATCACACCGAGGTAGTAAGGTAGTAAATTACGGTATAATCTTTGGGCAGTATTGTAAATTTTACAAAAAAATATTATATATATATTTAAAAATATTAAATTAAAACATTAAATGTTATAGTGATGTCTCCCCATCCAGTGTCTGCAACATCATGAAATTAAATTTTTCCATTTATAATTCTCTCGTAGAATCTTCCCACTACGTTTGGGATTTTCTCATTTTTAATATTATTTGGCTTCGTTGACCACAATTTATCTACATTCAATAATATTATCATCTCACCGTCTCTCTCTCTCTCTCTCTGGTATCCAAACCATTTGATCCCACCGAGGTAGTAAGGTAGTAAATTACGGTATAATCTCTCGGCAGTATTGTAAATTTTACAAAAAAATATTATATATATATTTAAAAATATTAAATTAAAACATTAAATGTTACAGTGATGTCTCCCCATCCAGTGTCTGCAACATCATGAAATTAAATTTTTCCATTTATAATTCTCTCGTAGAATCTTCCCACTACGTTTGGGATTTTCTCATTTTTAATATTATTTGGCTTCGTTGACCACAATTTATCTACATTCAATAATATTATCATCTCACCGTCTCTCTCTCTCTCTCTGGTATCCAAACCATTTGATCCCACCGAGGTAGTAAGGTAGTAAATTACGGTATAATCTCTCGGCAGTATTATAAATTTTACAAAAAAATATTATATATATATATTTAAAAATATTAAATTAAAACATTAAATGTTACAGTGATGTCTCCCCATCCAGTGTCTGCAACATCATGAAATTAAATTTTTCCATTTATAATTCATTCGTAGCAATCTTCCCACTACGTTTTACATTTTCTCATTTTTAATATTATTTGGCTTCGTTGACCACAATTTATCTACATTCAATAATATTATCATCTCACCGTCTCTCTCTCTGTCTCTCTGGTATCCAAACCATTTGATCCCACCGAGGTAGTAAGGTAGTAAATTACGGTATAATCTCTCGGCAGTATTGTAAATTTTACAAAAAAATATTATATATATATTTAAAAATATTAAATTAAAACATTAAATGTTACAGTGATGTCTCCCCATCCAGTGTCTGCAACATCATGAAATTAAATTTTTCCATTTATAATTCATTCGTAGCAATCTTCCCACTATGTTTTACATTTTCTCATTTTTAATATTATTTGGCTTCGTTGACCACAATTTATCTACATTCAATAATATTATCATCTCACCGTCTCTCTCTCTGTCTCTCTGGTATCCAACCCATTTGATCCCACCGAGGTAGTAAGGTAGTAAATTACGGTATAATCTTTCGGCAGTATTGTAAATTTTACAAAAAAATATTATATATATATTTAAAAATATTAAATTAAAACATTAAATGTTACAGTGATGTCTCCCCATCCAGTGTCTGCAACATCATGAAATTAAATTTTTCCATTTATTATTCATTCGTAGCAATCTTCCCACTACGTTTTGGATTTTCTCATTTTTAATATTTTTTGGCTTCGTTGACCACAATTTATCTACATTCAATAATATTATCATCTCACCGTCTCTCTCTCTCTCTGCTATCCAAACCATTTGATCCCACCGAGGTAGTAAGGTAGTAAATTACGGTATAATCTTTCGGCAGTATTGTAAATTTTACAAAAAAATATTATATATATATTTAAAAATATTAAATTAAAACATTAAATGTTACAGTGATGTCTCCCCATCCAGTGTCTGCAACATCATGAAATTAAATTTTTCCATTTATAATTCATTCGTAGCAATCTTCCCACTACGTTTTGCTTTTTCTCATTTTTAATATTATTTGGCTTCGTTGACCACAATTTATCTACATTCAATAATATTATCATCTCACCGTCTCTCTCTCTCTCTCTCTCTCACTCTCTGGTATCCAAAGCACTTTATCCCACCGAGGTAGTAAGGTAGTAAATTACGGTATAATCTTTCGGCAGTATTGTAAATTTTACAAAAAAATATTATATATATATTTAAAAATATTAAATTAAAACATTAAATGTTACAGTGATGTCTCCCCATCCAGTGTCTGCAACATCATGAAATTAAATTTTTCCATTTATAATTCATTCGTAGCAATCTTCCCACTACGTTTTGGATTTTCTCATTTTTAATATTATTTGGCTTCGTTGACCACAATTTATCTACATTCAATAATATTATCATCTCACCGTCTCTCTCTCTCTCTGGTATCCAAACCATTTGATCCCACCGAGGTAGCAAGGTAGTAAATTACGGTATAATCTTTCGGCAGTATTGTAAATTTTACAAAAAAATATTATATATATATATTTAAAAATATTAAATTAAAACATTAAATGTTATAGTGATGTCTCCCCATCCAGTGTCTGCGACATCATGAAATTAAATTTTTCCATTTATAATTCTCTCGTAGAATCTTCCCACTACGTTTTGGATTTTCTCATTTTTAATATTTTTTGGCTTCGTTGACCACAATTTATCTACATTCAATAATATTATCATCTCACCGTCTCTCTCTCTCTCTCTCTGGTATCCAAACCATTTGATCCCACCGAAGTAGTAAGGTAGTAAATTACGGTATAATCTTTCGGCAGTATTGTAAATTTTACAAAAAAATATTATTTATATATTGAAAAATATTAAATTAAAACATTAAATGTTACAGTGATGTCTCCCCATCCAGTGTCTGCAACATTATGAAATTAAATTTTTCCATTTATAATTCTCTCGTAGAATCTTCCCACTACGTTTTACATTTTCTCATTTTTAATATTATTTGGCTTCGTTGACCACAATTTATCTACATTCAATAATATTATCATCTCACCGTCTCTCTCTCTCTCTCTGGTATCCAAACCATTTGATCCCATCGAAGTAGTAAGGTAGTAAATTACGGTATAATCTTTCGGCAGTATTGTAAATTTTACAAAAAAATATTATATATATACTCGTATATATATATTTAAAAATATTAAATTAAAACATTAAATGTTATAGTGATGTCTCCCCATCCAGTGTCTGCGACATCATGAAATTAAATTTTTCCATTTATAATTCTCTCGTAGAATCTTCCCACTACGTTTTGGATTTTCTCATTTTTAATATTTTTTGGCTTCGTTGACCACAATTTATCTACATTCAATAATATTATCATCTCACCGTCTCTCTCTCTCTCTCTCTCTCTGGTATCCAAACCATTTGATCACACCGAGGTAGTAAGGTAGTAAATTACGGTATAATCTTTCGGCAGTATTGTAAATTTTACAAAAAAATATTATTTATATATTGAAAAATATTAAATTAAAACATTAAATGTTACAGTGATGTCTCCCCATCCAGTGTCTGCAACATCATGAAATTAAATTTTTCCATTTATAATTCATTCGTAGCAATCTTCCCACTACGTTTTGGATTTTCTCATTTTTAATATTATTTGGCTTCGTTGACCACAATTTATCTACATTCAATAATATTATCATCTCACCGTCTATCTCTCTCTCTCTCTCTCTCTCTGGTATCCAAACCATTTGATCACACCGAGGTAGTAAGGTAGTAAATTACGGTATAATCTTTCGGCAGTATTGTAAATTTTACAAAAAAATATTATATATATATTTAAAAATATTAAATTAAAACATTAAATGTTATAGTGATGTCTCCCCATCCAGTGTCTGCAACATCATGAAATTAAATTTTTCCATTTATAATTCTCTCGTAGAATCTTCCCACTACGTTTGGGATTTTCTCATTTTTAATATTATTTGGCTTCGTTGACCACAATTTATCTACATTCAATAATATTATCATCTCACCGTCTCTCTCTCTCTCTCTCTGGTATCCAAACCATTTGATCCCACCGAGGTAGTAAGGTAGTAAATTACGGTATAATCTCTCGGCAGTATTGTAAATTTTACAAAAAAATATTATATATATATTTAAAAATATTAAATTAAAACATTAAATGTTACAGTGATGTCTCCCCATCCAGTGTCTGCAACATCATGAAATTAAATTTTTCCATTTATTATTCATTCGTAGCAATCTTCCCACTACGTTTTGGATTTTCTCATTTTTAATATTTTTTGGCTTCGTTGACCACAATTTATCTACATTCAATAATATTATCATCTCACCGTCTCTCTCTCTCTCTGCTATCCAAACCATTTGATCCCACCGAGGTAGTAAGGTAGTAAATTACTGTATAATCTTTCGGCAGTATTGTAAATTTTACAAAAAAATATTATATATATATTTAAAAATATTAAATTAAAACATTAAATGTTACAGTGATGTCTCCCCATCCAGTGTCTGCAACATCATGAAATTAAATTTTTCCATTTATAATTCTCTCGTAGAATCTTCCCACTACGTTTGGGATTTTCTCATTTTTAATATTATTTGGCTTCGTTGACCACAATTTATCTACATTCAATAATATTATCATCTCACCGTCTCTCTCTCTCTGCTATCCAAACCATTTGATCCCACCGAGGTAGTAAGGTAGTAAATTACGGTATAATCTTTCGGCAGTATTGTAAATTTTACAAAAAAATATTATATATATATTTAAAAATATTAAATTAAAACATTAAATGTTACAGTGATGTCTCCCCATCCAGTGTCTGCAACATCATGAAATTAAATTTTTCCATTTATAATTCTCTCGTAGAATCTTCCCACTACGTTTGGGATTTTCTCATTTTTAATATTATTTGGCTTCGTTGACCACAATTTATCTACATTCAATAATATTATCATCTCACTGTCTCCCTCTCTCTCTTTGGTATCCAAACCATTTGATCCCACCGAGGTAGTAAGGTAGTAAATTACGGTATAATCTTTCGGCAGTATTGTAAATTTTACAAAAAAATATTATATATATATATTTAAAAATATTAAATTAAAACATTAAATGTTACAGTGATGTCTCCCCATCCAGTGTCTGCAACATCATGAAATTAAATTTTTCCATTTATAATTCTCTCGTAGAATCTTCCCACTACGTTTGGGATTTTCTCATTTTTAATATTATTTGGCTTCGTTGACCACAATTTATCTACATTCAATAATATTATCATCTCACCGTCTCTCTCTCTCTCTCTGGTATCCAAACCATTTGATCCCACCGAGGTAGTAAGGTAGTAAATTACGGTATAATCTTTCGGCAGTATTGTAAATTTTACAAAAAAATATTATATATATATTTAAAAATATTAAATTAAAACATTAAATGTTACAGTGATGTCTCCCCATCCAGTGTCTGCAACATCATGAAATTAAATTTTTCCATTTATAATTCTCTCGTAGAATCTTCCCACTACGTTTGGGATTTTCTCATTTTTAATATTATTTGGCTTCGTTGACCACAATTTATCTACATTCAATAATATTATCATCTCACTGTCTCTCTCTCTCTCTCTCTGGTATCCAAACCATTTGATCCCACCGAGGTAGTTAGGTAGTAAATTACGGTATAATCTTTCGGCAGTATTGTAAATTTTACAAAAAAATATTATATATATATTTAAAAATATTAAATTAAAACATTAAATGTTACAGTGATGTCTCCCCATCCAGTGTCTGCAACATCATGAAATTAAATTTTTCCATTTATAATTCTCTCGTAGAATCTTCCCACTACGTTTGGGATTTTCTCATTTTTAATATTATTTGGCTTCGTTGACCACAATTTATCTACATTCAATAATATTATCATCTCACTGTCTCTCTCTCTCTCTGGTATCCAAACCATTTGATCCCACCGAGGTAGTAAGGTAGTAAATTACGTTATAATCTTTCGGCAGTATTGTAAATTTTACAAAAAAATATTATATATATATTTAAAAATATTAAATTAAAACATTAAATGTTACAGTGATGTCTCCCCATCCAGTGTCTGCAACATCATGAAATTAAATTTTTCCATTTATAATTCTCTCGTAGAATCTTCCCACTACGTTTGGGATTTTCTCATTTTTAATATTATTTGGCTTCGTTGACCACAATTTATCTACATTCAATAATATTATCATCTCACCGTCTCTCTCTCTCTCTCTGGTATCCAAACCATTTGATCCCACCGAGGTAGTAAGGTAGTAAATTACGGTATAATCTCTCGGCAGTATTATAAATTTTACAAAAAAATATTATATATATATATTTAAAAATATTAAATTAAAACATTAAATGTTACAGTGATGTCTCCCCATCCAGTGTCTGCAACATCATGAAATTAAATTTTTCCATTTATAATTCATTCGTAGCAATCTTCCCACTACGTTTTACATTTTCTCATTTTTAATATTATTTGGCTTCGTTGACCACAATTTATCTACATTCAATAATATTATCATCTCACCGTCTCTCTCTCTCTGTCTCTCTGGTATCCAAACCATTTGATCCCACCGAGGTAGTAAGGTAGTAAATTACGGTATAATCTCTCGGCAGTATTGTAAATTTTACAAAAAAATATTATATATATATTTAAAAATATTAAATTAAAACATTAAATGTTACAGTGATGTCTCCCCATCCAGTGTCTGCAACATCATGAAATTAAATTTTTCCATTTATAATTCATTCGTAGCAATCTTCCCACTATGTTTTACATTTTCTCATTTTTAATATTATTTGGCTTCGTTGACCACAATTTATCTACATTCAATAATATTATCATCTCACCGTCTCTCTCTCTGTCTCTCTGGTATCCAAACCATTTGATCCCACCGAGGTAGTAAGGTAGTAAATTACGGTATAATCTTTCGGCAGTATTGTAAATTTTACAAAAAAATATTATATATATATTTAAAAATATTAAATTAAAACATTAAATGTTACAGTGATGTCTCCCCATCCAGTGTCTGCAACATCATGAAATTAAATTTTTCCATTTATTATTCATTCGTAGCAATCTTCCCACTACGTTTTGGATTTTCTCATTTTTAATATTTTTTGGCTTCGTTGACCACAATTTATCTACATTCAATAATATTATCATCTCACCGTCTCTCTCTCTCTCTGCTATCCAAACCATTTGATCCCACCGAGGTAGTAAGGTAGTAAATTACGGTATAATCTTTCGGCAGTATTGTAAATTTTACAAAAAAATATTATATATATATTTAAAAATATTAAATTAAAACATTAAATGTTACAGTGATGTCTCCCCATCCAGTGTCTGCAACATCATGAAATTAAATTTTTCCATTTATAATTCATTCGTAGCAATCTTCCCACTATGTTTTACATTTTCTCATTTTTAATATTATTTGGCTTCGTTGACCACAATTTATCTACATTCAATAATATTATCATCTCACCGTCTCTCTCTCTGTCTCTCTGGTATCCAAACCATTTGATCCCACCGAGGTAGTAAGGTAGTAAATTACGGTATAATCTTTCGGCAGTATTGTAAATTTTACAAAAAAATATTATATATATATATTTAAAAATATTAAATTAAAACATTAAGTGTTACAGTGATGTCTCCCCATCCAGTGTCTGCAACATCATGAAATTAAATTTTTCCATTTATAATTCTCTCGTAGAATCTTCCCACTACGTTTGGGATTTTCTCATTTTTAAGATTATTTGGCTTCGTTGACCACAATTTATCTACATTCAATAATATTATCATCTCACCGTCTCTCTCTCTCTCTCTCTCTGGTATCCAAACCATTTGATCCCACCGAGGTAGTAAGGTAGTAAATTACGGTATAATCTTTCGGCAGTATTGTAAATTTTACAAAAAAATATTATATATATATATATTTAAAAATATTAAATTAAAACATTAAGTGTTACAGTGATGTCTCCCCATCCAGTGTCTGCAACATCATGAAATTAAATTTTTCCATTTATAATTCTCTCGTAGAATCTTCCCACTACGTTTGGGATTTTCTCATTTTTAAGATTATTTGGCTTCGTTGACCACAATTTATCTACATTCAATAATATTATCATCTCACCGTCTCTCTCTCTCTCTCTCTGGTATCCAAACCATTTGATCCCACCGAGGTAGTAAGGTAGTAAATTACGGTATAATCTTTCGGCAGTATTGTAAATTTTACAAAAAAATATTATATATATATATTTAAAAATATTAAATTAAGACATTAAATGTTACAGTGATGTCTCCCCATCCAGTGTCTGCAACATCATGAAATTAAATTTTTCCATTTATAATTCTCTCGTAGAATCTTCCCACTACGTTTGGGATTTTCTCATTTTTAATATTATTTGGCTTCGTTGACCACAATTTATCTACATTCAATAATATTATCATCTCACTGTCTCTCTCTCTCTCTCTGGTATCCAAACCATTTGATCCCACCGAGGTAGTAAGGTAGTAAATTACGGTATAATCTTTCGGCAGTATTGTAAATTTTACAAAAAAATATTATATATATATATTTAAAAATATTAAATTAAAACATTAAATGTTACAGTGATGTCTCCCCATCCAGTGTCTGCAACATCATGAAATTAAATTTTTCCATTTATAATTCTCTCGTAGAATCTTCCCACTACGTTTGGGATTTTCTCATTTTTAATATTATTTGGCTTCGTTGACCACAATTTATCTACATTCAATAATATTATCATCTCACTGTCTCTCTCTCTCTCTCTGGTATCCAAACCATTTGATCCCACCGAGGTAGTAAGGTAGTAAATTACTGTATAATCTTTCGGCAGTATTGTAAATTTTACAAAAAAATATTATATATATATTTAAAAATATTAAATTAAAACATTAAATGTTACAGTGATGTCTCCCCATCCAGTGTCTGCAACATCATGAAATTAAATTTTTCCATTTATAATTCTCTCGTAGAATCTTCCCACTACGTTTGGGATTTTCTCATTTTTAATATTATTTGGCTTCGTTGACCACAATTTATCTACATTCAATAATATTATCATCTCACCGTCTCTCTCTCTCTCTCTGGTATCCAAACCATTTGATCCCACCGAGGTAGTAAGGCAGTAAATTACGGTATAATCTTTCGGCAGTATTGTAAATTTTACAAAAAAATATTATATATATATATATATATATTTAAAAATATTAAATTAAAACATTAAATGTTATAGTGATGTCTCCCCATCCAGTGTCTGCAACATCATGAAATTAAATTTTTCCATTTATAATTCTCTCGTAGAATCTTCCCACTACGTTTGGGATTTTCTCATTTTTAATATTATTTGGCTTCAATGACCACAATTTATCTACATTCAATAATATTATCATCTCACCGTCTCTCTCTCTCTCTCTGGTATCCAAACAATTTGATCCCACCGAGGTAGAAGGTAGTAAATTACGGTATAATCTTTCGGCAGTATTGTAAATTTTACAAAAAAATATTATATATATATTTAAAAATATTAAATTAAAACATTAAATGTTACAGTGATGTCTCCCCATCCAGTGTCTGCAACATCATGAAATTAAATTTTTCCATTTATAATTCTCTCGTAGAATCTTAACACTACGTTTGGGATTTTCTCATTTTTAATATTATTTGGCTTCAATGACCACAATTTATCTACATTCAATAATATTATCATCTCACTGTCTCTCTCTCTCTCTCTCTGGTATCCAAACCATTTGATCCCACCGAGGTAGTTAGGTAGTAAATTACGGTATAATCTTTCGGCAGTATTGTAAATTTTACAAAAAAATATTATATATATATTTAAAAATATTAAATTAAAACATTAAATGTTACAGTGATGTCTCCCCATCCAGTGTCTGCAACATCATGAAATTAAATTTTTCCATTTATAATTCTCTCGTAGAATCTTCCCACTACGTTTGGGATTTTCTCATTTTTAATATTATTTGGCTTCGTTGACCACAATTTATCTACATTCAATAATATTATCATCTCACTGTCTCTCTCTCTCTCTCTGGTATCCAAACCATTTGATCCCACCGAGGTAGTAAGGTAGTAAATTACGGTATAATCTTTCGGCAGTATTGTAAATTTTACAAAAAAATATTATATATATATTTAAAAATATTAAATTAAAACATTAAATGTTACAGTGATGTCTCCCCATCCAGTGTCTGCAACATCATGAAATTAAATTTTTCCATTTATTATTCATTCGTAGCAATCTTCCCACTACGTTTTGGATTTTCTCATTTTTAATATTTTTTGGCTTCGTTGACCACAATTTATCTACATTCAATAATATTATCATCTCACCGTCTCTCTCTCTCTCTGCTATCCAAACCATTTGATCCCACCGAGGTAGTAAGGTAGTAAATTACGGTATAATCTTTCGGCAGTATTGTAAATTTTACAAAAAAATATTATATATATATTTAAAAATATTAAATTAAAACATTAAATGTTACAGTGATGTCTCCCCATCCAGTGTCTGCAACATCATGAAATTAAATTTTTCCATTTATAATTCATTCGTAGCAATCTTCCCACTATGTTTTACATTTTCTCATTTTTAATATTATTTGGCTTCGTTGACCACAATTTATCTACATTCAATAATATTATCATCTCACCGTCTCTCTCTCTGTCTCTCTGGTATCCAAACCATTTGATCCCACCGAGGTAGTAAGGTAGTAAATTACGGTATAATCTTTCGGCAGTATTGTAAATTTTACAAAAAAATATTATATATATATATTTAAAAATATTAAATTAAAACATTAAGTGTTACAGTGATGTCTCCCCATCCAGTGTCTGCAACATCATGAAATTAAATTTTTCCATTTATAATTCTCTCGTAGAATCTTCCCACTACGTTTGGGATTTTCTCATTTTTAAGATTATTTGGCTTCGTTGACCACAATTTATCTACATTCAATAATATTATCATCTCACCGTCTCTCTCTCTCTCTCTCTCTGGTATCCAAACCATTTGATCCCACCGAGGTAGTAAGGTAGTAAATTACGGTATAATCTTTCGGCAGTATTGTAAATTTTACAAAAAAATATTATATATATATATATTTAAAAATATTAAATTAAAACATTAAGTGTTACAGTGATGTCTCCCCATCCAGTGTCTGCAACATCATGAAATTAAATTTTTCCATTTATAATTCTCTCGTAGAATCTTCCCACTACGTTTGGGATTTTCTCATTTTTAAGATTATTTGGCTTCGTTGACCACAATTTATCTACATTCAATAATATTATCATCTCACCGTCTCTCTCTCTCTCTCTCTGGTATCCAAACCATTTGATCCCACCGAGGTAGTAAGGTAGTAAATTACGGTATAATCTTTCGGCAGTATTGTAAATTTTACAAAAAAATATTATATATATATATTTAAAAATATTAAATTAAGACATTAAATGTTACAGTGATGTCTCCCCATCCAGTGTCTGCAACATCATGAAATTAAATTTTTCCATTTATAATTCTCTCGTAGAATCTTCCCACTACGTTTGGGATTTTCTCATTTTTAATATTATTTGGCTTCGTTGACCACAATTTATCTACATTCAATAATATTATCATCTCACTGTCTCTCTCTCTCTCTCTGGTATCCAAACCATTTGATCCCACCGAGGTAGTAAGGTAGTAAATTACGGTATAATCTTTCGGCAGTATTGTAAATTTTACAAAAAAATATTATATATATATATTTAAAAATATTAAATTAAAACATTAAATGTTACAGTGATGTCTCCCCATCCAGTGTCTGAAACATCATGAAATTAAATTTTTCCATTTATAATTCTCTCGTAGAGTCTTCCCACTACGTTTGGGATTTTCTCATTTTTAATATTATTTGGCTTCGTTGACCACAATTTATCTACATTCAATAATATTATCATCTCACCGTCTCTCTCTCTCTCTCTGGTATCCAAACCATTTGATCCCACCGAGGTAGTAAGGTAGTAAATTACTGTATAATCTTTCGGCAGTATTGTAAATTTTACAAAAAAATATTATATATATATTTAAAAATATTAAATTAAAACATTAAATGTTACAGTGATGTCTCCCCATCCAGTGTCTGCAACATCATGAAATTAAATTTTTCCATTTATAATTCTCTCGTAGAATCTTCCCACTACGTTTGGGATTTTCTCATTTTTAATATTATTTGGCTTCGTTGACCACAATTTATCTACATTCAATAATATTATCATCTCACTGTCTCTCTCTCTCTCTCTGGTATCCAAACCATTTGATCCCACCGAGGTAGTAAGGCAGTAAATTACGGTATAATCTTTCGGCAGTATTGTAAATTTTACAAAAAAATATTATATATATATTTAAAAATATTAAATTAAAACATTAAATGTTACAGTGATGTCTCCCCATCCAGTGTCTGCAACATCATGAAATTAAATTTTTCCATTTATAATTCTCTCGTAGAATCTTCCCACTACGTTTGGGATTTTCTCATTTTTAATATTATTTGGCTTCAATGACCACAATTTATCTACATTCAATAATATTATCATCTCACCGTCTCTCTCTCTCTCTCTGGTATCCAAACAATTTGATCCCACCGAGGTAGAAGGTAGTAAATTACGGTATAATCTTTCGGCAGTATTGTAAATTTTACAAAAAAATATTATATATATATTTAAAAATATTAAATTAAAACATTAAATGTTACAGTGATGTCTCCCCATCCAGTGTCTGCAACATCATGAAATTAAATTTTTCCATTTATAATTCTCTCGTAGAATCTTCCCACTACGTTTGGGATTTTCTCATTTTTAATATTATTTGGCTTCGTTGACCACAATTTATCTACATTCAATAATATTATCATCTCACTGTCTCTCTCTCTCTCTCTCTGGTATCCAAACCATTTGATCCCACCGAGGTAGTTAGGTAGTAAATTACGGTATAATCTTTCGGCAGTATTGTAAATTTTACAAAAAAATATTATATATATATTTAAAAATATTAAATTAAAACATTAAATGTTACAGTGATGTCTCCCCATCCAGTGTCTGCAACATCATGAAATTAAATTTTTCCATTTATAATTCTCTCGTAGAATCTTCCCACTACGTTTGGGATTTTCTCATTTTTAATATTATTTGGCTTCGTTGACCACAATTTATCTACATTCAATAATATTATCATCTCACTGTCTCTCTCTCTCTCTCTCTGGTATCCAAACCATTTGATCCCACCGAGGTAGTAAGGTAGTAAATTACGGTATAATCTTTCGGAAGTATTGTAAATTTTACAAAAAAATATTATATATATATTTAAAAATATTAAATTAAAACATTAAATGTTACAGTGATGTCTCCCCATCCAGTGTCTGCAACATCATGAAATTAAATTTTTCCATTTATAATTCTCTCGTAGAATCTTCCCACTACGTTTGGGATTTTCTCATTTTTAATATTATTTGGCTTCGTTGACCACAATTTATCTACATTCAATAATATTATCATCTCACTGTCTCTCTCTCTCTCTGGTATCCAAACCATTTGATCCCACCGAGGTAGTAAGGTAGTAAATTACGGTATAATCTTTCGGCAGTATTGTAAATTTTACAAAAAAATATTATATATATATTTAAAAATATTAAATTAAAACATTAAATGTTACAGTGATGTCTCCCCATCCAGTGTCTGCAACATCATGAAATTAAATTTTTCCATTTATAATTCTCTCGTAGAATCTTCCCACTACGTTTGGGATTTTCTCATTTTTAATATTATTTGGCTTCGTTGACCACAATTTATCTACATTCAATAATATTATCATCTCACCGTCTCTCTCTCTCTCTCTGGTATCCAAACCATTTGATCCCACCGAGGTAGTAAGGTAGTAAATTACGGTATAATCTCTCGGCAGTATTGTAAATTTTACAAAAAAATATTATATATATATTTAAAAATATTAAATTAAAACATTAAATGTTACAGTGATGTCTCCCCATCCAGTGTCTGCAACATCATGAAATTAAATTTTTCCATTTATAATTCTCTCGTAGAATCTTCCCACTACGTTTGGGATTTTCTCATTTTTAAGATTATTTGGCTTCGTTGACCACAATTTATCTACATTCAATAATATTATCATCTCACCGTCTCTCTCTCTCTCTCTCTCTGGTATCCAAACCATTTGATCCCACCGAGGTAGTAAGGTAGTAAATTACGGTATAATCTTTCGGCAGTATTGTAAATTTTACAAAAAAATATTATATATATATATATATTTAAAAATATTAAATTAAAACATTAAGTGTTACAGTGATGTCTCCCCATCCAGTGTCTGCAACATCATGAAATTAAATTTTTCCATTTATAATTCTCTCGTAGAATCTTCCCACTACGTTTGGGATTTTCTCATTTTTAAGATTATTTGGCTTCGTTGACCACAATTTATCTACATTCAATAATATTATCATCTCACCGTCTCTCTCTCTCTCTCTCTGGTATCCAAACCATTTGATCCCACCGAGGTAGTAAGGTAGTAAATTACGGTATAATCTTTCGGCAGTATTGTAAATTTTACAAAAAAATATTATATATATATTTAAAAATATTAAATTAAAACATTAAATGTTACAGTGATGTCTCCCCATCCAGTGTCTGCAACATCATGAAATTAAATTTTTCCATTTATAATTCTCTCGTAGAATCTTCCCACTACGTTTGGGATTTTCTCATTTTTAATATTATTTGGCTTCGTTGACCACAATTTATCTACATTCAATAATATTATCATCTCACCGTCTCTCTCTCTCTCTCTGGTATCCAAACCATTTGATCCCACCGAGGTAGTAAGGCAGTAAATTACGGTATAATCTTTCGGCAGTATTGTAAATTTTACAAAAAAATATTATATATATATATATATATATTTAAAAATATTAAATTAAAACATTAAATGTTATAGTGATGTCTCCCCATCCAGTGTCTGCAACATCATGAAATTAAATTTTTCCATTTATAATTCTCTCGTAGAATCTTCCCACTACGTTTGGGATTTTCTCATTTTTAATATTATTTGGCTTCAATGACCACAATTTATCTACATTCAATAATATTATCATCTCACCGTCTCTCTCTCTCTCTCTGGTATCCAAACAATTTGATCCCACCGAGGTAGAAGGTAGTAAATTACGGTATAATCTTTCGGCAGTATTGTAAATTTTACAAAAAAATATTATATATATATTTAAAAATATTAAATTAAAACATTAAATGTTACAGTGATGTCTCCCCATCCAGTGTCTGCAACATCATGAAATTAAATTTTTCCATTTATAATTCTCTCGTAGAATCTTAACACTACGTTTGGGATTTTCTCATTTTTAATATTATTTGGCTTCAATGACCACAATTTATCTACATTCAATAATATTATCATCTCACTGTCTCTCTCTCTCTCTCTCTGGTATCCAAACCATTTGATCCCACCGAGGTAGTTAGGTAGTAAATTACGGTATAATCTTTCGGCAGTATTGTAAATTTTACAAAAAAATATTATATATATATTTAAAAATATTAAATTAAAACATTAAATGTTACAGTGATGTCTCCCCATCCAGTGTCTGCAACATCATGAAATTAAATTTTTCCATTTATAATTCTCTCGTAGAATCTTCCCACTACGTTTGGGATTTTCTCATTTTTAATATTATTTGGCTTCGTTGACCACAATTTATCTACATTCAATAATATTATCATCTCACTGTCTCTCTCTCTCTCTCTCTGGTATCCAAACCATTTGATCCCACCGAGGTAGTAAGGTAGTAAATTACGGTATAATCTTTCGGCAGTATTGTAAATTTTACAAAAAAATATTATATATATATTTAAAAATATTAAATTAAAACATTAAATGTTACAGTGATGTCTCCCCATCCAGTGTCTGCAACATCATGAAATTAAATTTTTCCATTTATAATTCTCTCGTAGAATCTTCCCACTACGTTTGGGATTTTCTCATTTTTAATATTATTTGGCTTCGTTGACCACAATTTATCTACATTCAATAATATTATCATCTCACTGTCTCTCTCTCTCTCTCTGGTATCCAAACCATTTGATCCCACCGAGGTAGTAAGGTAGTAAATTACGGTATAATCTTTCGGCAGTATTGTAAATTTTACAAAAAAATATTATATATATATTTAAAAATATTAAATTAAAACATTAAATGTTACAGTGATGTCTCCCCATCCAGTGTCTGCAACATCATGAAATTAAATTTTTCCATTTATAATTCTCTCGTAGAATCTTAACACTACGTTTGGGATTTTCTCATTTTTAATATTATTTGGCTTCAATGACCACAATTTATCTACATTCAATAATATTATCATCTCACTGTCTCTCTCTCTCTCTCTCTGGTATCCAAACCATTTGATCCCACCGAGGTAGTTAGGTAGTAAATTACGGTATAATCTTTCGGCAGTATTGTAAATTTTACAAAAAAATATTATATATATATTTAAAAATATTAAATTAAAACATTAAATGTTACAGTGATGTCTCCCCATCCAGTGTCTGCAACATCATGAAATTAAATTTTTCCATTTATAATTCTCTCGTAGAATCTTCCCACTACGTTTGGGATTTTCTCATTTTTAATATTATTTGGCTTCGTTGACCACAATTTATCTACATTCAATAATATTATCATCTCACCGTCTCTCTCTCTCTCTCTGGTATCCAAACCATTTGATCCCACCGAGGTAGTAAGGTAGTAAATTACGGTATAATCTTTCGGCAGTATTGTAAATTTTACAAAAAAATATTATATATATATATCTAAAAATATTAAATTAAAACATTAAATGTTACAGTGATGTCTCCCCATCCAGTGTCTGCAACATCATGAAATTAAATTTTTCCATTTATAATTCTCTCGTAGAATCTTCCCACTACGTTTGGGATTTTCTCATTTTTAATATTATTTGGCTTCGTTGACCACAATTTATCTACATTCAATAATATTATCATCTCACCGTCTCTCTCTCTCTCTGGTATCCAAACCATTTGATCCCACCGAGGTAGTAAGGTAGTAAATTACGGTATAATCTTTCGGCAGTATTGTAAATTTTACAAAAAAATATTATTTATATATTTAAAAATATTAAATTAAAACATTAAATGTTATAGTGATGTCTCCCCATCCAGTGTCTGCAACAACATGAAATTAAATTTTTCCATTTATAATTCTCTCGTAGAATCTTCCCACTACGTTTGGGATTTTCTCATTTTTAATATTATTTGGCTTCGTTGACCACAATTTATCTACATTCAATAATATTATCATCTCACCGTCTCTCTCTCTCTCTGGTATCCAAACCATTTGATCCCACCAAGGTAGTAAGGTAGTAAATTACGGTATAATCTCTCGGCAGTATTGTAAATTTTACAAAAAAATATTATATATATATATATATATATTTAAAAATATTAAATTAAAACATTAAATGTTATAGTGATGTCTCCCCATCCAGTATCTGCAACATCATGAAATTAAATTTTTCCATTTATAATTCTCTCGTAGAATCTTCTCACTACGTTTGGGATTTTCTCATTTTTAATATTATTTGGCTTCGTTGACCACAATTTATCTACATTCAAAAATATTATCATCTCACTGTCTCTCTCTCTCTGCTATCCAAACCATTTGATCCCACCGAGGTAGTAAGGTAGTAAATTACGGTATAATCTTTCGGCAGTATTGTAAATTTTACAAAAAAATATTATATATATATATATATTTAAAAATATTAAATTAAAACATTAAATGTTACAGTGATGTCTCCCCATCCAGTGTCTGCAACATCATGAAATTAAATTTTTCCACTTATAATTCATTCGTAGCAATCTTCCCACTACGTTTTAAATTTTCTCATTTTTAATATTATTTGGCTTCGTTGACCACAATTTATCTACAATCAATAATATTATCATCTCACCGTCTCTCTCTCTCTCTCTCTCTCTCTCTGGTATCCAAACCATTTGATCCCACCGAGGTAGCAAGGTAGTAAATTACGGTATAATCTTTCGGCAGTATTGTAAATTTTACAAAAAAATATTATTTATATATTGAAAAATATTAAATTAAAACATTAAATGTTACAGTGATGTCTCCCCATCCAGTGTCTGCAACATCATGAAATTAAATTTTTCCATTTATAATTCTTTCGTAGCAATCTTCCCACTACGTTTTGGATTTTCTCATTTTTAATATTATTTGGCTTCGTTGACCACAATTTATCTACATTCAATAATATTATCATCTCACCGTCTCTCTCTCTCTCTGGTATCCAAACCATTTGATCCCACCAAGGTAGTAAGGTAGTAAATTACGGTATAATCTCTCGGCAGTATTGTAAATTTTACAAAAAAATATTATATATATATATATATATTTAAAAATATTAAATTAAAACATTAAATGTTATAGTGATGTCTCCCCATCCAGTATCTGCAACATCATGAAATTAAATTTTTCCATTTATAATTCTCTCGTAGAATCTTCTCACTACGTTTGGGATTTTCTCATTTTTAATATTATTTGGCTTCGTTGACCACAATTTATCTACATTCAAAAATATTATCATCTCACTGTCTCTCTCTCTCTGCTATCCAAACCATTTGATCCCACCGAGGTAGTAAGGTAGTAAATTACGGTATAATCTTTCGGCAGTATTGTAAATTTTACAAAAAAATATTATATATATATATATATTTAAAAATATTAAATTAAAACATTAAATGTTACAGTGATGTCTCCCCATCCAGTGTCTGCAACATCATGAAATTAAATTTTTCCACTTATAATTCATTCGTAGCAATCTTCCCACTACGTTTTAAATTTTCTCATTTTTAATATTATTTGGCTTCGTTGACCACAATTTATCTACAATCAATAATATTATCATCTCACCGTCTCTCTCTCTCTCTCTCTCTCTCTCTCTCTCTGGTATCCAAACCATTTGATCCCACCGAGGTAGCAAGGTAGTAAATTACGGTATAATCTTTCGGCAGTATTGTAAATTTTACAAAAAAATATTATTTATATATTGAAAAATATTAAATTAAAACATTAAATGTTACAGTGATGTCTCCCCATCCAGTGTCTGCAACATCATGAAATTAAATTTTTCCATTTATAATTCTTTCGTAGCAATCTTCCCACTACGTTTTGGATTTTCTCATTTTTAATATTATTTGGCTTCGTTGACCACAATTTATCTACATTAAATAATATTATCATCTAACCGTCTCTCTCTCTCTCTCTCTCTCTCTCTCTCTGGTATCCAAACCATTTGATCCCACCGAGGTAGAAGGTAGTAAATTACGGTATAATCTTTCGGCAGTATTGTAAATTTTACAAAAAAATATTATATATATATTTAAAAATATTAAATTAAAACATTAAATGTTACAGTGATGTCTCCCCATCCAGTGTCTGCAACATCATGAAATTAAATTTTTCCATTTATAATTCTTTCGTAGCAATCTTCCCATTACGTTTTGGATTTTCTCATTTTTAATATTATTTGGCTTCGTTGACCACAATTTATCTACATTAAATAATATTATCATCTCACCGTCTCTCTCTCTCTCTCTCTCTCTCTCTCTGGTATCCAAACCATTTGATCCCACCGAGGTAGTAAGGTAGTAAATTACGGTATAATCTTTCGGCAGTATTGTAAATTTTACAAAAAAATATTATTTATATATTTAAAAATATTAAATTAAAACATTAAATGTTACAGTGATGTCTCCCCATCCAGTGTCTGCAACATCTTAAAATTAAATTTTTCCATTTATAATTCTTTCGTAGAAACTTCCCACTACGTTTGGTGTTTTCTCATTTTTAATATTATTTGGCTTCGTTGACCACAATTTTTCTACGTTCAATAATATTATCATCTCTCTCTCTCTCTCTGGTATCCAAACCATTTGATCATACCGAGGTAGTAAATTACGGTATAATCTTTCGGCAGTATTGTAAATTTTACAAAAAAATTTATATGTTCATACACTTGGATAAAACATTCTACTGCATATATGCACGGGGTTACTTCTTCAATAACTGTAATTTGTCCTAATTTTATGTTTTCAAGGAGCCTAGTAAAGACACATCTCCAAAATAAAACATCAACTAACCCATCGTCAATCACGGCTCCACTACGCGAGTATTTTGCCAAAGCTGTTCTAAATTGTTTTCTGTGGAATTGTCCACATCCTGCTCCTGCATTATCCTTTGAATCAAAGTATATAAACCAATTATTCACATGGTTCCATAAATTTACCAATTTTCGGTTCTCGAAACTAATAGAAATATCGTTGCCACCTTTGACTAGAAAGGATACGGCGTTCATTCATAATCCCACGGATGATAGCTTCGTACCACCGCCCGTCGGAGTGCGTGAAACAAATGTCCGAACCTGCGGTTCCTCTCATACTGAAAAGGATCACTATCGCAACGAATGGTCATCAGTAGGGTAAAACCAACCTGTCTCACGACATTAAATGTTACATTGATGTCCCACCACCCAGTTTCTGCAACATCTTAGAAATAAATTTTTCCTCTTTTATACAGTATGCTGTACTCCGATAAATGTGTCTGTACTAATTTGCATTTATTGTACAAAATTGCACATATCATTTATAATTCATTCGTAGGATTTTCCCATTTCGTTTGGGTTTTTCTCATTTTTAATATTATATGGCTTCGTTGACCACAATTTGTCTTCGTTCAATAATATTATCATCTCTTTCTCTTTCTCTGGTATCCAAACCATTTGATCATACCGTTTATATTAATGTCGTATCGTACATAAGTCGTCTACAAATAATTCCGAATTCCAATATCGAAACAAGTTAATAGGTTTGATTGACCGTCAAGAGACCTGATCGGACGTGCAAGGATCGATTTTGTCTTGAATTTGTCTTCATTCAGTAATATTAATATATTTCCTTTACATTTTAGTAGTTGGGGAACACTAAATTTTTCCTCTTTTATGCAGCATGCTGTACTACGAATATTGTGCCTGTACTAATTTACATTTATTGTACATAATGCACACATCATTTTTAATTCATTCGTAGAATCTTCCGACTACGTTTGAGATTTTCTCATTTTTAATATTATTTGGCTTCGTTGACCACAATTTGTCTTCGGTCAATAATACCTACTATCATCTCTCTCTCTCTCTCTCTTTCTGGTATCCAAACCATTTGATCATACCGAGATAATATGGTAGTAAATTACGGTATAATCTTTCGGCAGTATTTTAAATTTTTATAATAAAATTTATATGTTCATACACTTGGATAAAACATTCTACTGCATATATGCACGGGGTTACTTCTTCAATAACTGTAATTTGTCCTAATTTTATGTTTTCAAGGTGCCTAGTAAAGTCATATCTCCAAAATAAAACATCAACTAACCCATCGACAATCAGGGCTCCACTAGGCGAATATTTTGCCAAAGCCGTTCTAAATTATTTTCTGTTGAAATGTCCACATCCTGCTGTATCTTTTGAATCAAAGTATATAAATTAGTTATTTACATAGTTCCATAAATTTACAAAACTTTCGGTTCTCGAAACTTCGAGAAATTTATAATTCATTCAACACATTAACATATTCAGACTACGTTTGAGATTTTCGCATTTTTAATATTTTTTGGCTTCGTTGACCACAATTTGTCTACGTTCAATAATATTATCATCTCTCTCTGATATCCTAACCATTTGATCATATCGCTTGTTTTAATGTAACCAGATTAAATGTTACATTGATGTCTCCCCATCCAGTGTCTGCAACATCATAAAATTAAATTTTTCCATTTATAATTCTTTCGTTGAATCTTCTCATTATAAGTTTGGGATTTTCTTATTTTTAATATTATTTGGTTTCGTTGACCACAATTTGTCTACGTTTAATAATATTACAATCTCTCTCTCTGGTATCATAAATCAAAAATACTTGTTGCCAACCATTCAGAACGAAATTATTAACATCTTAGCCACGGAAGTGAAGACTAAATTGATCAGTCAAATCAATGAATCTGCATTCTTTTCAATAATAATGGATACAACTCAAGATGTCGTTAAAATTGATCAAATGAGTTTTGTAGTAAGATTTGTCAATCTAATCAACGACGCACAGTGGTCGGAATCGCGAAAAAGCTGGCCAAAACTAAAAAAAAAAAAGTCGTTGAAGTGTTGTAGAAATAAGAACTCACGAAGAGAAGGACCTAATGCATAATTTGACAAAAAGATAGAGAGCTGTGTTCTGTATCTGCTTCGCTGCAACAGTCCAAACGTGTCGCTGATATCGTTGCATTTCTTTGCTCAAAAAATCTGCGCCGTATTCATATTGCGATTACTTTTCACTGGAGCGTGCGTTTTAAATTTTGTGAAATGGAGAGTATTCCTGGATGTATGTAGAATACTGCTATGCATATTAGTTTCATTTATAAACGTTTTAAATATATTTTAAGTCGCGGTAAACAGTTCTCTAAAACAACTACAAACACATTTATCATTAATTATCGAAAAAGTTGTGATCCCAAGAGATCCTGCTCTGTTCTCAAATGCAGTGCACAGTTAATGGTGCAAATATTGAAAATTTCCAAAGAAATGCTGCACATTTTTGCACCTTTAGCTATAGTAATCTAAAGAACTTTTTCATAAATGTCACAGGATTAGGCACTTACGAAGTAACCCGTACGAAAGAGAAAATATTTGGAATTCTTCAAGGACATTTCCAATTAGATCTCGATGCCCAGATTCAAATATTAGAAGACAATTTTTCTAAAAGTGAAAAAAAAACATTTCCAAATTGTCGAAAACACAAAAAATGATATGAAAAAGATTTTGAGTCCGCCATTTTGACTTTTGAAATTTCGACTCCACATTCGTATTCAGCGACCTCAAAAACTTGTATTCCAAATTTCGCTTAAATCTAAAAAAATTTCATACAATTTGTCGGCCATTTTGAATCCGCCATTTTGAATTTTGACTTTTCGACTCCATATTCGTATTCAGGGACCTCAAAAACTTAGATATCCAAGATGTGGCTGATTTTGGAACCTTTTCCCAGTTTTGACCAGTTTTGGCCAGTTTTTTCGCGATTCGGACCACTGTGCGACGCCGAAAATGCAAACATTATACGTGATGTTGTTATAAGAGAAGTTTTTCTTGGTTTTGAAGAATGTGTAGGGCAATCGGCTAAAGACATGGTGAAACAAATATTATTGTTTTTTGAAAACAATAAGAAACAACCTAATGCGTTGTATGTACACTGCACTGCACATAATCTGAATCTCGTAATCAATGACTCTGTAAAAATTTCGAGAGAATTACAAAATTTTTACAACGTTGTTGAAAGTCTGTATGCATTTTTTGCACATAGCATAAAACGGTCCAGAATCCCTAAATCCCAACTCCTAACCCATCCCCTCCTGGCAAGAGATCACTCTACACCTCCTCGTGGTTCTTGCTGGACAATGAAAATCATACAAAAGAATGTTACACGTTACTTTTTTCTGTGTAAGTTATAACGGAAAATTATCCCGTACTTTCTAGTTTTACATGAACCCCTTGTAGGCACAAAGATAGATGTGAGTTTATGATTAAATATCTTTATGAAATCTGTCCACAATTAACTGCGTGTACATTTCCCAGCTTGGAACATTGCACAAAGGAACTAATGAGGTTAACGTATATGCAAAAACAGCTTATAACAAAAGAAAAAGAAACAGTAAGAACTTCTTTGGAAATAATTTATTTTTTATGCACTTAGTCAATTTTAGAGAAAAATGGTCAACAACGTCATGCAAATTCCCGTACTTCCTGTTGATGATACCAATATAATTTTTACTCAAGGGTTGAGCTACCTACTGAGCGCGTCGCCAGGTGGCGGATAGGTGGATGGCCAGTGTCTTAACGGACGCTGGTTAGTGGCGACTATACGTTGGGGAAGGCGGACTCAGTCCTGCTCTCTCCCTGACTAAGGTCGCTACCGCGGACCAGCTCACACACTGTAAATCTCTTGATCGTACAACTACTCTGCAACAGTTTCTGTTGCAGATAGTACTGACAAGGGGCACGGGGGCCTTGGCTTTATTGCCCGGGCTACCATGGATGAAGGACCACTATAAAAACCTCCCCAATCCTAAGGTATTGTGCGCGCCGAAGGGATGCATGGCCAGGGGTGGCTTGGTCTTTAGCGACAAAACCTCAAAGCACCAGGCGAACCTCGTATATAGCCTTCTATGCACACAGGGCGGCACTGTGCATAGTGACCAACCTTTCCCCCATACTCGTGGGACCAATATGGATACCTTAAATAAAAACAAAGACCCAGAGGGGCGAAATCCCCCGAGGAAACAATTGCCCGGGGCAGCACGGCGCAAGCGTTGAACCGGTTAAAGAGGGTTGGAGAAGTAGAGAAAGAAACCGAGTTAGGAGCCTCCTCCAAAGGGCTATCTCGCCCGGGACCAGGATCTGCGACGAAGCCCCACGAAACCCGGGTCAACATGGCAAGCCGCATGCACTGGAAGAAACAGGGTGGTGTTGTAGGGACGGTGATGAGGCGAGGGACCTCTGCGGGGAACCGGCCCAGGAATCAGGACCTTCAACGGCAACCCAAAACACCGAGGTGCTTAAACGCACTTCAACGCCATTTGATCATACCGTTTGTTTAATGTAACCACATTAAATGTTACATTGATGTCTCACCATCCAGTTTCTGCAACATCATAGAAATAAATTTTTCCATTTATAATACTTTCGTAGAATCTTCCCACTTCGTTTGTGATTTTCTCATTTTTAATATTATTTGGCTTCGTTGACCACAATTTGTCAACGTTCAATAATATTATCATCTCTCTCTCTCTCTCTTTGGTATCCAAACCATTTAATGTTTTTAATTTTATGTTTTCAAGGAGCCTAGTGGAGTCACATGTCCAAAGTACTCGTAAAACATCAACTAACCCTTCGTCAAGCACGGCTCCGCTACGCGAGAATTTATCCAAAGCTGTTCTAAATTGTTTTCTGCCTGAAATGTCCACATCTTGCTGTATCCTTAGAATCAAAGTATATAAACCAGCTATTCACATAGTTCCAAAAATTTACAAACTTACGGCTCTCGAAAGTTCTACAAATTTATAATTCTTTCGTAGAATCTTCGCACTACGTTTGGGTTTTTCTCATTTTTAATATTATTTTCTTCGTTGACCACAATTTGTCTTCGTTCAATATTATCATCTCTCTCTCTCTCTCTCTGGTATTCAGACCATTTGATCATACTGTTTGTATTAATATAACCAGATTAAATGTTACATTGATGTCTCAACATCCAGTTCCTGCAACATCATAGAATTAAATTTTTCCATTTATAATTCTTTCGTAGAATCTTCCCACTACGTTTGAGATTTTCTCATTTTTAATATGTTTTGGCTTCGTTGACCACAATTTGTCTACGTTCATTAATATTATAATCTCTCTCTCTCTATTATCCTAACCATTGATCATATCGTTTCTTTTAATGTAACCAGATTAAATGTTACATTGATGTCTCTTCATCCAGTTCCTGCAACATCATAGAATTAAATTTTTCCATTTATAATTCTTTCGTAGAATCTTCCCACTACGTTTGAGATTTTCTCATTTTTAATATTTTTTGTCTTCGTTGACCACAATTTGTCTACGTTCAATAATATTATAATCTCTCTCTCTATTATCCTAACCATTTGATCATATCGTTTCTTTTAATGTAACCAGATTAAATGTTACATTGATGTCTCAACATCCAGTTCCTGCAAAATCATAGAATTAAATTTTTCCATTTATAATTCTTTCGTAGAAGCTTCCCACTACGTTTGGGATTTTCTCATTTTTAATATTTTTTTGCTTCGTTGACCACAATTCGTCTACGTTTAATAATATTATAATCTCTCTCTCTGGTATCATAAATCAAAAATACTTGTCGCCAACCATTCAGAACGAAATTATTAACATCTTAGCCACGGAAGTGAAGACTAAATTGATCAGTCAAATCAATGAATCTCCATTCTTTTCAATAATAATGGATACAACTCAAGATGTCGCGAAAATTGACCAAATGAGTCTTGTAGTAAGATTTATCAATCTAATCAACGACTCCGAAAATGCAAACATTTTACGTGATGTTGTTATAAGAGAAGTTTTTCTTGGTTTTGAAGAATGTGTAGGGCAATCGGCTGAAGACATGATGAAACAAATATTATTGTTTTTTGAAAACAATAAGAAACAACCTAATGCGTTTTATGTACACTGCACTGCACATAATCTGAATCTCGTAATCAATGACTCTGTAAAAATTTCGAGAGAATTACAAAATTTTTACAACGTTGTTGAAAGTCTGTATACATTTTTTGCACATAGCATAAAACGGTCCAGAATCCCTAAATCCCAACTCCTAACCCATCCCCTCCTGGCAAGAGATGACTCTACACCTCCTCGTGGTTCTTGCTGGACAATGAAAATCATACAAAAGAATGTTACACATTACTTTTTATATTTTCATTGACTAAGTGGAGTACATGTAAATTTTAAAGAGTCTTTACTATGGCCGATATTAAATAATTTTGGTTCTAACTTAAATTATGAATTTTATTTACTGACCCCTTATTTATAAAAACTTAAAACCAATTTTAACTAAAAGTTCCCTGTGAAATTGTCTATGTCATTCTGATTTAATAATAAGTCACGGTGCAAATATATTTTTAGTTATAATCAAATTTAGATATTTATGAATAAGGGGATTATAGTTTGTCATGCTCGAGATCTTTAAATGTAGTGAAAACATTCTGTTCTTATCATGATCAAGATACAAATTGTTTTAATGTTCTTGTCAATTTTCCTTTCCTAGCAATGAAACATGGTGAAGTGCCCAACACGGAAAATACGAAATCTCTTAGGGCTGGTTGTATAAAAATTTAATCGCGAGATAATCCACCAAAAAGGATAGCTACCATAGAAACGATTGTTGATTACAATTTTCACTATAGATAAGTATTTTTCGAGTATTATGGAGGATAAAAATTTAACACCGCGATTAAATTTTTATTTACATATTAGGCGGTTTTTGCCGCGGCGGTAAATTGACCATCGCCGCCTACAGAATTTATTTGACGTGTTTACACATTTAGCGGTAAAAGTGCCGCCGCTGAAACAAAACTGAACACGTACAAGCAGTCGTTCTATTAGTGGCGCGAAGAAGTAAATGGGAGTGTACAGTGTGAAAAACCGCGCGGGAGATTTGCCGTTGGCGGTAGCTATGTCACTAAAATTGGCGGTAGTATTGCCGCCGTCGTCTTGACAGTGGCGCACGTCACTAAATAGGCGTTTACACACTTAGTGGGTTTTTAGCCGCTTGTACGTGTTCAATTTTGTTAAGTAGCAGCACTTTTACAGCTAAATGTGTTAACAAATCAAATTCTGTAGGTGGCGACGGTTAATTTACCGCCGCGCCAAAAAACGCCCAGGGTGTAACTGGCCTTAGGGAGTGATTTCTTGACTTATTTTAATTATTTTTTAATTTTCCTCTGTTAAATTTGAATTATAAGTGCTGAGTAAGAACAAGCAAACAGAGTACTCAGAACATCGGATACGTGGGTAATCCATTCTTTTTTAGGTCGACTGTGAAGGTGAAGGTGCCATGCAGAATTATACCTATTAAAATTAATTTCAATCCATACGAGTATTTCTAGTTTCATATAGCTATAATATGTTTCCAAAAACGTTAATTAAATCGCTGTAAATTACTTTGTTAAAGTGTTAAAAAAATTAAATAGTTATAAAAACTATTAGTATAATAAGCCATTACATAATTATTTCTATATGCTATATCATGTTATTATTGCATAAAAGGTAGGTATTAGTGGTTATTAAACTTTGATCTAAAGTGATTGGTACTTACTAAGTAATTAAAGTATGAAACAACAAATAAACAACAATGTATGGACATATTTTCAATTATTAAAATGTACCTACTGAATATTGTGTAAACGATTGTCATGCGATGACTTATTCTATTAAAGATATTAGAATTTTTCAAAAAATTTTTCTTTTTACGAACTTTCTATCCTTAACACCAAACTATAGTTTTCAAGGAGAAAAAATTAAAAATAAATTGTCCGTTATAGTTTACTCAGTGATTTTTATTGTAATTTGGGACGGATTGACTACTTACAATTTATCACAACGTTTGGCAAGATGCTACAAGTTATACATTCCAACACAAAAAGTGATAGATTTCTTTGCGGATGCGACACTAATAGGCTTAACAACAATTAGTACTTTAGGAACGGGCACCTGGAACTTGTCTAAATGGGAAAAAATGTTAAACATCTTTATTTTTGTTGATAAGGAATTAATTAATAGAAACTTAAAGGAAGAAAATTTTTTTCGTAATGTGTATTTTCACTTCGTTCTTATCATTTTATCATATATAGTTTCCATGTTCTTTTTAATGTACATGTGGCTGGATGGTGATTTTACTATATTTTTTAAAACATGTAGTTCTACTTATATTGCAAATTATGGCAACAATTTTTTGGGTGCAATTAATATATTTTTGTTATTAAAGTTGTTAACATGTTTTAAGTGCCGATATATGGATATAAATAATTTACTGATCTTCAAGTGCAGTCAGATCAAAACTAGATTATGCTTTAATAAAGAAGCTCGCAACCGCCAGGTTTTCAAAAAAATAAATTGTAATGAATTGAGGGAAATTGGTAAACTTTATAGAATTTTAACGGATGATGTTAACATGTACGTGTCAATTTATGGCTATCAACTTGTACTCATTTTTACGTACATTACGCTAATTTGGCTTAACGCTTTAAATTATGCGTTCTTAATAATGGACCATCAAATTCCATATCTAAAAGATAAGCATTTAGTTATTATTTATGGTTGGTTAGGAGTTATACATTTGGTACGTATTTTCATTCTTTCTGTTAAGATTAATTATTTAGATGTCTCCAAGTTCTTTCTTTTATGGCATTTTTAGAAAGCAGTTTTTTTTAACTCTGTTTAGTTTAGAAAAGTACAAGTACGAGTACTTTCACGCACTGCTATTTTTATGCTGTAATGGCAACAACGCAACGTGCCGAAAATAGGCTTTAGCAGCACGAGCGAGGGCTGCAAGCAGCGAAGGGCTAAAACATTTTGGCATGAGTTAACACTCGATATTTTTTCGCCTGCCTTAAATAACAGTAATGTTTCAGGAAATGAAAATTTTTTTTTATTTATTCAAAGTGTCTTGTTGCTGTCAGATTTACAGTTATAGCCTACTCACAAAATTACGCATATTTAATTTTTCGGCCCTAGAGCCACTAAATCGTCGGTTCGGCCCGTATTTTATATCCGAAACAAATGGTTTCAGTAGAGGTAGGCGAAAAGGTAATTTTAATACAACTTTCTAAATTAAACAGAGTTATTCAATTAAGAATCACTTTGCACCCTAATTTAGGCACATACGAGTAAACAACTTAAGATACCTTATAAATCAAAAACATAAATATTTGGAATTGAATTGGATTAAACAACTCGAATCATTTTGGTCTTTATTTACAAAAATAGTATGTAATAGTTACAAGACTTTTTTACAGAGCGCCTCGACACTTATCTTGGTTTCTTGCGACTCGGTAGTAAAAGAAGGTCAAAGAACGATAGACTTATGTTACAAACTGCAAGAAGATTTTCCTGATTCATCAAATGAACGCAAGGAAATTATTCGATTAGCAAAATATGTAGGAAGTAAAGTTCCATCGTTTAGTGCTGCTGGATTTTTTGAATTAAATAGAGGCACGATGTTTAAGATTCTGGGTACCGCTACAACTTACTTTATTATTCTTATACAATTTAATCAATCAATGAATGGCAATTAGGAAAAATAAATATGAAATAATAATAAATAGATAAGAAAAACTATGAACTATTTTGGTTTTTTCTTCTCCACTTTATGATCATTAAAAAGCCTGCCCCATATCTTTAACTGTTGGTGGTAATATATATTACTAGATATAAGCTATCCATTTTATAAATGGACTCACGTGACTTCAGTTGTATTAAATTAAAGTTGTAAACAATCTTTCTAACATAAACATACTTTTATTAACAAATTGGGTTCAGTTTCAAAAAGAAGATATGAGGGTTTTAAGATGAATATGTTCGCACATATTTGTCACGTGAAAGCACTTATAAAATGAATGCCCTTTACAATTCGTTAGATTTTCACGAAATATAACCCCAGGTATAAAAATGTCTCTTAGAATTTGAATAGTAGAAAGTTTTTAAGAAATTTTCTAATTGGCTCTTTTTGAGGTTCTAACTAAACATTCACGAACTATAGGCTCATATTTTGATTCAATATCTTGATAATACGAAATTTCAGATCAATTATATACTTAAGTATTATAATTAGAAGAATAATTAGTACTCCTATAGTATTTAAGTATGAAAACGCCAAAAAATCTTGACAAGTTGAAATCCAAATAATTTATTATAAGCTTGAGTCAACATCATCATAAGTGCGTGATTTTAGTATAAGATTATAGTGCGAGCAGAAAATGCTACGTGGCTGTTGTGCAAAAATATGTAAGAAAAAAATTTTGTTATTTTAGAACGTTATTAACTAACCACACTTAAAATATGAGCTGGTCGAAAATCTTCATACGATAAAAGGACACATTTTCTGCAGATATACTCGTTAAATATCTAGGTTGTATTGTGAATGGCAAAATAATAAATCCATTCGTTTTACTAATTGTTATTGTTAAAGGTTACAGTCCAGTTCTGTGATTCCCAAGATCACCCGACTTAAATCCGTGTGATTTTTATCTGTGAGGAGATACGATAAACTTAATTGCGAACTAAGAAAACGTACTAGTGCAGTAGAAGTAATCAGAAATAAGAGTTTCAACACCATCTGTCTTGAAAACTATAATGTTAAAGATGCTTAGAAGCATTTTTAAATAATATTCTTATAAGCGTTTTTAATAGCAATAAGTTTATATGAGAAATTCATATTTTTTGGAGTACTCAAGCGATTTTCTAAGGATCCTTAATAAATGTCGCACACCCTGTATACATTATAAATTTCCGAGTTTTAATGCATATTACCTTTAGTTGACATACAGTGAATAAAGCATTATAATTAATTATTTGGAAGTTATATTATTACGTTAATGAAAACGGGAGGTATAGTGTTACAATAACTTCTTGATTGGTTCAAAATATTATGTTTACCTACATGTTTGTAAAAAACCAATAGTATAGAAGTGTTCGATGTCTATATAGGCTAAAAGCAATGATGTACTCGTTAAAAGATATCAGAGCTCTTAAAACACTGTTAAAAATTAACTCAATATTGGCCCTATCGCCTTATTATAATTTCGATAAAAATCAATTGTCAAACTCTATTTTCTATAAAGTATACGTATGTCTCGTTGCTTTAATTGTACTGGGCCTCATGATATTCTTCGATTGCAAACGTTTTGCTCAAACCAGATCTTTCTTTGTTCCTACACATCAGTTTCTGGATACCCTAAATGAATTTATTTTGTTGGTATGGAACATCACTTGTATAGTAGGAGCTGGTTTTTTCAGACATGATAAATGGGAAATTTTAATGAAAACACTTTTGCATATAGACCAGAAACTGAAGAACACAGGGAAAATCGAAAAATCAATTTTTAAGAATTCTTACATTCACTTAGTGTTTATGTTAATTTTCGTAATGTTTGTGTACGCTAGTACGCTATTTGTGTGGACACAAAACTTCGATATACTGTTGTTGTCGCATTCTATATGGTTTTTTAATACCTTCTTGAATACTCTTTATCAGGCGATGAATATGTTTCTGATATATAAATTCACTGTGTGTTTTCGACTCAGATATGAAGATTTGAATAATTTTTTTTTACAAAGATGTTTATTTCTGCGTGAAAAATATGTATTGGACGATGACTTGGTTATTTTTTTTAGAGACATTGGAAAGTTGTACAGAGTTTTAACTGAAGCAGCGAATGTTTTTAATTTACTTTTTGGCTGGCAATTTTTATTTCTTATATTGTTTGTTTGTGTTAACACTATTCTGTCTGTTTTCTTCATATATTTGGGAATGGGTTCTTTAACAAGGAATCTAATTGTAGTTTATTTATTGATGATCGTATTTTATCTGGTAAGTACAACTTGGAATTTACTTTTCGAAAAATTATTTACGCCCCCCAAGCAACACAGACTAGTCTGACCGACGTCTGAACGACGTCGCGCTCAGCGACTGGTAGTCAGTTGTTGACGTCGAAACGTCGTCTTGAAGACCCTTATATTGACCAAAATGGGGAATAAAAATTTTAGTCGTGAAGACGTCGCAAGACGACTTGTGAATGAATGCTCCTCCCACTCTCAGTCAAAATTAGTAAATATATTTGGATAGTATATTTACTCACTTTCTGCCGAAGACTTAAAATGACCAAAAATTGTACTAAATAAAGAGAATACTATAAGTCGTCCTCTTTTTTTATTACAATAATGTCCATTGCTATGTTATTTGATATTTAGGTATAGTTAATAGGTATTTTTATAAACGTTGTGTTGTCATAATTACCGCTCATATTTTAAAACGAAATAAGAAAGTAAAAAAAAATTCTGATGAACATTTAGTCGATACTTAGAAAATTCACTATGCCCTTTTAGAACAATGCCTAATTTAAAAAAAATAATTTAATTTTTTTTTACCACTTTCATTGATTTTTAATATTCAGACACAAAATCTTTTTAAATACTTATCATATGACTTTTTTTTAATATACAATCATTTTCTATACGGAAAAGGTAAAAATTTCGGGAAATTTGTTAAAAAATTATAATGTTATAAGAATGGATTCCGTTCTTATACTTATTTGTGTTGTGTCAATATGGCGTAGTCGGTATATTCGACAAAAAATGACTAGAACCGACTATAAGTCTTCAACTGACCCACAATATCTTAGGAAAAGACTAAATCTGACCAAATCTGGACTGCAAGTCGTACACAGACCTTTTTTACGACGTTGCCGACGAATCTACGTCACGACATCACTACATTATGACTACATGTGACTAGAATACGACGTCGCGGGATGACTTAATTTAAAGAGAAAAGAATGAGTCTTCTAATGACGTCCTAACAACGTCTGTGTGAGACCACTCTACGACTACGACGATGAACCTTTTTACAAAGTCTTAAGAACGACTTTCCGACGTCGTAGACAAGACTAACCAATATAAGTCGTACTGATTTTGGAATAAAATAGACTATCAAGACTGATTTAGACTAAATCTGAATAAAAAATGACTCTCTTTAGTCAGGTATTGGTCGGTCTGTGTTGCTTGGGCCGGTTTCTTACCCAAATTGAGTACTCGTTATAATGCGTCCTGTAGGGTAGGTGTACCACTTTTGGCCACTGCACCAGTAGTGGCCACTTTGACCACTTTTGCCTACGTAATAAGAATTACAAGCATCTAATCATGTTTCTGAAAGTTTTATTTATTAATTTTTATAAAAACCAACCTGTTTTCACTTTAATCGGAAAGGTGGCGCTCATATATCTAAAACTGCAAACTTAAAAAGTTGAGATATGTGTCGTTACATGAATTCCTTAGAGAAATCTCTAAGAAGCACTGGTAAGTTTTTTTTTTGTATTTTTTTTCTTAATTACACTAATTAGATGAAGTTAATTTTGTTATTTGATTAACAATATTTACATACAAAATTAAGTTACTTAAATTGTAAATATTTTTTTAAGTGGCCCAAATTGGTACTCGTATTTACTAAAATACCCAGTATTGGGCATCAATGTGGTCAAAACAGGGGGTGCCTATTTCTAGATGTGGTCACTTATTTTTTTTACATTTTGCAATAGAATGGATTACAGTTTTTGTCACTTTTTTTTGTCACAACATTATTTTTTTATAATAAAAAATACTTGTTAAGTACCTACCTACTTTAAATACATATATGACTAAAATTTTATTCAATATTATAGCGTTGATTGAATATTGAGGATTGAAAATAAAAATGGCAAAAACTCAAAAAAAAAGAAAAAAAAATATTTTTTTTTTCTAAAAAGAAAAAAATATATCCAGAGTTTTTTTAAATATAACCAGGACCAACATTGAAACACACTAAAAATGAAGAATAAAAAACTAAAGAAACATATCAAAACTTAATGATAATAGATGAAGAACTTGACAAAGAAAACAAAAAGACATACGACTTAGAAGCTAGTGACAAAGAAAAAAGTACAAATATGTGTAAGATTAGTGTTAATGAAGGTGCTGTGATAAAACAAAAACTAGTCAAGAAAAAGACGAAGACGTCTCAAATATACTTTCCAGGAAAAGTAACTCAAATTGCAAAAAATGAAATTTCAGTTAAAGCAATGGAAAAAAGTGGACAAAATGTCAAAGAAATAATAAAAGTGCCTATTAAGAAAAATACTCGGGACGTCTATTCTGTTCCTCAGATGCAAAAATATACCGAATGCACCTTTTAATATTCATGTAGTGCATATTAATTTTAGGTTTAAAGACATATTTCAGTTTTTTTTTATTTGTGCAATGTATATTTGTAATAAGTATTATTATTATTTGTTAATTTTTTTTAATACATATATTTTTTGTGCTTTGTTGTTTGTTTTTTTTAATAAAAAGGCGGGTATGGCCATAACAGGGTTGTACTGGTGTCCAAAACTAGTGTACAAGTGGCCACAACTAGATCGTGCAGATGGCCAAATCTAGTGATTAAGTGTCCATAACCGGGACAGAGTGCAAAAATGCAAAAATATAATTTTTTTTATAAATAGACATAAATTTTTCAAAAAATTTTTACATGCAATTTATTTTTAAAATAAACATGAATCTGATAAAACCCGTTCCACAAATTAAATTTCAAGGATAATTATACATTGCAAAGCCAAAGTAGAAAATTCTCTTAAAGTGGCCAAAAGTGGTACACCTACCCTAATGTTTCGATATAAGTATTAATACAAAGGTAAAACTTCTACAGGCAATGTTTAAATTAAAAATCATTTTTTAGGTAGTTCTCAAAGTAAAAAATTTTCAAAATATTTTCTGTTTCAAAACAAACTGAACTATTGAACAGTGAATTGATGAGGTACCTAACCAAAGGCCAATACATTTGTCCAACCCTGCATATTTTATTAGATAATAGCTACCTAATCACAACTGACTATATTGTCTTTCCATTTCATCTAAAGTAATTGGTAGATATAAATATACCAATTAAGTAAAGTTGACTGAATGCGGACTTTTGTTGCTATTGTATCGAAACTGATCAAACTTGCAATGTCCTACAACAAATTCTCAATAAAAGACATTAGAGCCGTACAAAAAATTCTGTCTGTAACTAATGTTTTTTCTTTAACACCAAGATTTAATTTTTTAGAGGAAAAAGTTAATAATAAGTGGTTCGTAATAATTTACAGTGTAGTGTTTGTTACAATTTTAGACGTCTTGGCTTTGTACAATTTATCACAACGACTAGCAACATGCTACAATTTGTATATTGCCACGCAAAAAGTCATAGATTTCTTCGCAGAATTATCTTTAATCGCACTAATATCTGTTAGTGTTTTGGGCACTGGTACCTGGAATTTATCAAAATGGGAAAAACTGTTTAACTTATTCATTTCGGTTGACAAACAATTATGTAACAGGGAGACGATTGAAAATACTTTATTTCGTAATAGCATTTTTCAATTAGTTGTTTATATTACATTGTTTATAATTTCAAACATATTTTTGATGTATCTGTGGGTGGACGGTAACTTTGATAATTTTTTTCAAAAATGTAGTTACACTTACATGGCTAATTATTTTAACAATTTTATGGTAGCTGTAAATGTATTTTTGATATTTAAGCTGTTAATGTGCTTCTACAGCCGCTATAAAGATTTAAACAATTTACTGGTTAAGGAATGCACTCAATGCAAATCCAGATTATTGTGTACCACGAATGTTCCCAAACAGAACGCTTATAAAATAAATTTGATTGAATTAAGGGAAATTGGAAAACTTTATAGAATTTTAACTGATAGTGTTAATTTATTCAGTTCAATTTATGGTTGTCAATTAGTGCTTATTTTTACGTATATTATACTAACTTGGCTAAATGGTTTAAATTACGTTTTCATTATAATGGATGGTCGATTTCCATTTTATAATAACAAGAATCTTGTAATTGCATATAGCTGGTTGGCTTTGGTTCACTTGGTAAGAATTTTCAATATGTACCTATTCAAAAAGACCAATTGAAGTGTGTATTTTCATCCTTTTTGGACTTAATATTTGATTTAGTTTTTCTTGATTATAATTTTGATTATTACCTAATGCCCCTAATTGCCCCCAAACGTCAGATAAATATTTAATCGGAAAATAGCACGACCACGAATTATTGTTTTTATTGACTGATATTTAATATAGATTAGGGATTGACCAATATAATAATAATAATTTAGAAAAAAATATATTAATAGAATCGGATTTTTACTTTGTCTTTTTTGTAGGGTATCTCAACCCTTATCATGGTTTCTTGTGACTCTGTAGTGAAAGAAGGTCAAAGAACCATACACTTATGTTACATGTTACAAGAGGATTTTCCGGAATCGTCGAAAGAAAGAAAAGAACTACTTCGATTGGCTAAACATGTGGGAAGTAAAATGCCATCGTTTAGTGCTGCTGGTTTTTTTGAAATCGACAGGGGCACTCTATTTAGTGTACTTGGCACCGCCACAACTTATTTTATTGTTGTTATACAATTTAATCAAACTATTCAGTTTAAGGATAATAAATTTATACCATAAATTATGTTGCATAAACTGTTGTCTGGTTGTTATATTTATGTCAATTAATGTAGGTCATTATTTTCATATCTAAATTACAATTTTTGTATTTTACGAGGTATTTTATTTAAATCTCCATTAAACGTGTCACAAACTGAAATAAATAATTGTTCAAACTAAATCATCTGAAATAATTGAACTTTATAAACAAAAATATAAAAAATTGCTTTTATATTTATTTAAAAAAATATTTTTGTAAAATTTTTTGATTTACAAATAAATGCACACAAAAATTGTTGCGATTAAGATTGAAAAAATAGTAATTACCTATGGAGTACAAAACATTGCAAAGGAGTAATAAAAACTGAAATGGACCGTATTGATATAGGTACCTAATTAATTATTTCATGTTTATTATTATTTTATCCACAGCCAGTATATTATAATGTCATAATTCTACTATTAGAAGACGTCTTATGATATTAATAAAACACATGGGTCTTATAATAATTAATACCATGGTATTAATACTACCTATACCAAAGAATATATGTCTATGTCTATATGTCTATGTTCTTTGCCTATACATATTTAATAAAAATTAATTTTACATAAAATGACAAAAGCACAGCATATACAGGGTGTTCGCGCGAAGTGGCTCACTATTGCTAACTTCGTTATTTTTGGAGCTACAAAGTCGGTTAAATTAGCAAACTAGTAGCAGTTTTTTCCGCTGATTACACTGGTGGAAACAGAAAAACAATTCGAGATATTCACAAAAATAACACCCTATATATTTTTGAGGAAATCGATGACAAATTAAATTCAGAACAAAAAAGTCCTTAATTTTTTTTTTTATAATTTAAAATAAGAGAGTTATTTTGATAAAAAGTTTGCAATTCTTTATAATCAAGTAGCCATAAAACGAAATAGTAATTTATTAAAACCAAACAATCATAATTTTTAATTTAAGCAAGGTGAAAAAAATTTGAAAGAATTACGGAAATATTACTATTTTATTTAAAATTTTTAATATACAGGTGTTTGCGCAAAATGGTTCACTATTGCTAACTTTGTTATTATTGGAGCTACAAAGTCGTTTAAATTAGCAAACTAGTAGCATTTTTTCCCCTGATTATAATGGTGAAAACAGAAAAACTATTGGCCATCTGGTTTTCGAGATATTCACAAAAATAACATTTTTTAAATGGAACACCCTGTATATTTTTGCAAAAATCGATGATAAATTAAATTCTAAACAAAGAATGTTCTTATGCTTTTTTGACAATTATTTAAAATAAGCGAGTTATTTTGAAAAAAAGTTTTCAAAGTTGTAATATCAAGTAGCCATGATAATTATAATTTTGTAAATTTTCAATATCTCCGTAATTCTTTCAAGTATTTTTCAACTTGCTTAAATTCAAAAATATGATTGTTTGGTTTTAATAAATTACTATTCCGTTTTATGGCTACTTGATTTTAAAGAATTGCAAACTTTTTTTCAAAATAACTCGCTTATTTTAAATTATTATCCAAAAAAGATGAGAACATTTTTTGTATAGAATTTAATTTACCATCGATTTTTGCAAAAATATATAGAGTGTTCATTTAAAAAAATGTTATTTTTTTGAATATCTTGAAAACCAAATGCTCAATTGTTTTTCTGTTTTCACCATTGTAATCAGCGCAAAAAATGCTACTAGTTTGCTAATTTAACCGACTTTGTAGCTCCAATAATAACGAAGTTAGCAATAGTAAGCCACTTCGCGCGAACACCCTGTATATGCTGTGACAAAAGTCACTTCAAAATGTCAAATAAAAATTTTCCATCCGCTGTAAGAAGAGTAGAGGCACGTCACTATTTAATAAAATTTAACGCAAATAATAAATAATAGTATATTATATAGCAAGGTAGAGAAGTTCAGTATTAGGTATAGACAGAGGGCCAACCGGCCCTAAATATTTAGTTATTTAGATACTAACCTTCGTGATTGAATGATATTCTCCTCAAATGCAGGGACTCTACATTCTGCTGCACCATGACGCCATCTAAAAAATTTCTTACGAACTATTTTTGATGTCGTGCTTTTCTGTCATTTGTCAACTATAAACCATAACCATATAGTTGAATGTGTAAAACTAGATATTCTATGGTGTAAAATAACAACTAAAACTTTAATTATCGAATACATAAAGAAAGTAATCTGCGTCTATTATGAATCAGGCAGAAGTGTCGAAGTTAGTTTCACAACTTAGAATAAGAGTAAATGCTAAACTCCGTAGACTCAGCTCTCCCGGTGGACCAGAGGAACGCTTAAATAAACTAAGAAAAACCGTAACAGCACTGGTAAAGCATGAACGGATAGAATTAAATTATATCAGGGGACATGAGGCTCGAATGTATGCAGAAAGGGTTAGTAAACAAATCTAAATCTGCAACATTTATTATATTCCATTGTTTTTCAGCTGATATCAGACGCAATTCGTTATGGGGACTGCCACAAAACCACCATGGAAATGGCCGATTATTGGTTGTTGGAAAAACAACTAGTGCATAAACTATTCAAAGTTTTAGCTCCAAGATATGCAAATTACGAGGTGTCCTACACACGATTCCTCCGAGCACCTCAGCCATACCCCGGTGTGGAACGGTGGCGAGCTGTGTTGGAATTACGAGGAAATCCTTATCCAGCTCTACTGCCTGACTCTAGTACAAATAGAAATTTAATTCACAACGTTCTGCTTGACGAGGCGAAGAAGGCGTATAGGACTCAAAAGTATGCGGAAATTGCAGCGAAAATTGACGCAGCTGAACCTAAATTGGGTGCAAGCAGTCAAAGTAATAACGTAGTAGTCGAAAAAATTGATGTAGTTTCGAAAGAATAGTTTTTTTGATATTTTAGGTGTAAATATAGGTCTTGTACACAAAAGTAGATTTTTGTTTCATTACATATAACCACCAAATAGTATTCCTTGTGTCCTTCGACAAGACTGTAAGTCTAGAAGTCAGCATCACATAGTTATTATTATTTATAACTACGTAATTCAATATAAAGTAAGATAATGGTACCAAAAAAATTAAACTAACAATTTTATTCTAAATATTTATGAGGGTCTAAATGGACCACAGTTAATTAGTGGCAGCTTTTGGAGGGTTTAAGAGTTATTAATTAAATTAATTAATTAAAATAGGTTATGCCTACATCAAAAGCTTAGAATTATTAAAACATTACATTTAGATTTGTACAGTTTGCAGTTTGTTCCCTACTAAATAAATAAATAAGTAATATTTTTATATATTTCCAGATAATAATATACAGGGTGTCACGACGAGTTGACAGTAGACATACCTCTATTACTAAACACAATTTGGTTCTAAAAATTGGTACACGCCCGTTATTCAATGTGCTCTACTTAATGAAAATATTGCCATATTTCTGGTATTTCCGGTTATACCGGAAGTAGACACAAACTTTGTTATTTTAAATGGAACACCCTGTATATTTTTGATTTTTTAGATTCTACACTTCATTTTAGACATAAAAGTATTAAGGTTGTATGGTCCTAACATTAACTATTTATAATTTTTCATTTTTTTTACAAAAACATAGATGTAAATAAAAATTGAAATCTTGACAATGACACGTTTTTTCCAAAAATTTTTTCTTGTGTTTGAAGTAGGAATATACAAGAAATAACCTGATGTAGTTTTGGAAAACTTGCTTTATACAGGGTGTTGGTGGTTGTCCGTTCATTTTTAAAAACTTTAATCAATGATAACTTAATTTTTTTAAATGGAACACCCTATATATTTGTAGATTTTCGAATTCTACACTTAATTCGAGACATAATAGTATTAAGGTTGTAAGGTCTTAAAATTAACGGTATTATAATTAATTACGTTTTTTAAAAATTAACGGTCAATCACAAGCACCCTGTATAAAATAAGTTTTTTAAAACCAAATTACCATGTTTCTTGTACATTTCTGCGTCCACTAAAATTTGGTTTGTTTTTGAAAGAACGTGTCATTAGTAAAATATGAAAATGTTTAACTCTAAGTTTTTGTATGAAAAAATTGGAAGAATAGTATATTGTAATACAACGGAAAACGCATCATGACAATACGAGTGTGAAATTTGCAACGCGAGCGATAGCGAGTGCTGCAATCACACGAGTAAAAAATTTAATTATTTGTAAATCTTTTTCTAATTAAAAAAAACATCAAGTGAGTTTGTTGTCATAGAACTGAAAGCTCATAGCTGTTGACAGTTTATAAATTGTGTCCTGTCATCGAAATAATTTTGATTTTGAGATCAAATTACGTGAATATAAACATGGAGTTTCAAAACTAAAGCGAAAGCGATGAACTAATGTGCACTCCTCCGGTTGTTAGATATTAAATAAATGTTACAATTATAACTAAATGTAAGTACTTCTTTATGTTTTTGTTTGCGTCCGGAAAGTTTAAAAAATGTGTGCGGAAAAAAATTTCCACACTAATTTTCCGTACTAGTTTTTCAAAAGCCTACTTTCGAGTTCGATTATCTTGTCAGAAAAAACGTCATTCCGCATTTTCGTAGAAAAACATAATTACTTAATTATAATAAATAAAATAAATAAAAATAAAAAATATTTAATTAAATATAATAAAAACAAATTTTAGTGGACGTAGAAATGTACAAGAAACATGGTAATATGGTTTTGAAAAGCTTATTTTATATCTACAGGGTGCTTATGGTTGATCGTTAATTTTAAAAACCTTGAAAATTGGAAAAATCGTAATTAATTATATAACCGTTAATTTTAAGACTTTACAACCTTAATACTTTTATGTCTAGAATTAAGTGTAGAATTCGAAAATGTGGAAATATATAGGGTGTTCCATTTAAAAAAATAAAGTGATCATTGATCAAAGTTTTTAAAAATGAACGGACAACCACCAACACCCTGTACAAAGCAAGTTTCCCAAAACTATATCAGCTTATTGCTTGTATATTCCTACTTCAAACGTAAGAAAAAAACTTTGGACAAAATGTGTTATTGTCAAGTTTCGAATTTTTATTTACATCCATGTTTTTGTAAAAAAAAATGAAAAAGTGTAAATAATTATAATACCGTTAATATTAGGACCATACAACCTTAATGCTTTTATGACTAAAATAAAGTGTAGAATCTAAAAAGTCAAAAATATACAGGGTGTTCCATTTAAAATAACAAAGTGTGTGTCTACTTCCGGTATAACCGGAAGTACCAGAAATGTGGCAATATTTTCATTAAATAGAGCACATTGTATAATGGGCGTGTACCAATTTTTAAGACCAAATTGTGTTTAGTAATAGAGTTATATCTACTGTCAACTCGTCGTGACACACCCTGTATGTATTAAAAATATCTTCGAGTACAGTACAGGATGCCTCAGATTGGTTTCATACTTATTATTTGGTGTGTCTAAGGGCACGCTATCTTGAGTGTGTGCTGTACCGACCGTCCGGTGACTAATGCCCATTAAAGTTATTAACAATATGCGATTTTTTCAATTTATGAATGTATTTTTAAAAACACTCTCTACGACAAATATTTTCATTGACGCAGTGGTCTAATCTAAAGAGAGCTCGAATTATCTAGATTGTGCAAAAAGTGTCTAGTACAATAAGCAGAGAGTTGAAAAAGCCTCAGTAGAAAGTTGTCAATATTTAAAACGTTATTCAAAAAATAATTGAAAATTTTGGGGAAATTTTTCTTTTTCATTAAATATTTCCTTACCGGTAAGTTTTAGGATAATTTTGTTTCTAATATTTTTTATTTTCAAACGGCATATAACATGGTGTTATAAGACTGAGTAGGCAAGGTATAAGTTTCATTTCTATGACACCACTCTTGAGCGGCGTATAAGTAGGACTTATACTCCGGCGGAGTATAAGTTATATCATTATCTGCAAAAATGTATGACAGTTGCAAAATTACTTATTAAATTGATTGTCATATTACGATTAGAATGATTCCATTTGAAAATAAAATATTGTATTTTATTCGGAGTATAAGCACTTTCATGTGACTCCGTATGGAGTTAATTCTCCTCGCTCCGCTCGGCGCTTACACCTCCATACTTCGTCACATAAAAGTTTCGCTTATACTCCTAATAAAATAAATATCTATTATACAGCTCTCTCAGAGCTACAAAAAACATACATATTACGTTAATATATAAAAACTCGAATAGAAAAAAACCACAACTCAAAATAACATGACATATTATCCATAATAAAGTAGGAAATAATAATTGAAAGAAGATTCGTTATGATGTTATGAACCTCTGAATATCCATTGCAAATTAACATTTTTTTCGTCTGGTTAGATTTCCTTCTATCTCTTTACTCCCTGAGCACTGGTGATAAAAATGTGGAAAGAGTAAAATACAATTAAGAAAATTATAGGAAATGGTCTACGCAACAACAGTTGGGTCACATAACATTTATTGTAAAAAAATATAAGGTTTAATGATATGTAATCTTAACCATAGCGTAAAAAAATAATGTAAAAAAGTGAATTAAAACAACTACATAAAATTACAATATGCTAAAACAATATAAACGTACATAAATACTAAGTTAATACATCAGAGCCGTAGTCAAGGGGGGACCGTCTCCGTCCCCCTGGTATTGTAGTTTGCCCTCCAAAAAATAGCCAATAATACATTTTTAAATATTACTTAAAAATACATATGCTTTTGAGAGAATGTCACTTTACATGCTGATTAGTAACTGTAAACTAAAATAAATTTTATAAACGTTAATATTATTATTAGTTAATACTATTATTATTGTGATCTCCCCCTTCATAAAAAAATAGTTGCCCCATCTAAACCTTTACTTTGGCTACGGCCCTGTAATACATCATGTTTTTACTTATTATAAAAGTTATAATAAAAAATATAATGCAATAATCGCTTTATAAACTTTGAAGTTGTGAAACATCAACATTTACCGAAGACGCAGACATGAAGATAACATCTAAGTTAGTATAGGAAATTCATGGCTTACACGAACAGATTCACGACAAATTGGACAACATCGACTAGTTTTCAGCCATTGCTTGATGCACTAAAAACACGATGGTTAATGTAACAATGAAATAGTTATCTTTAATATATTCACCGTTTTATGAAAACTGTGATTACAGGGAAGTTCGATCGTACTGCCTCTAGTATGTGGATCAAAACAAATGGAACAACAATTTTCAAGCTCGTTGATAGCGTCTTGAACTTGATTTAAAATTTGTTCCTTTGACAATTCGCTTAGTGAGCCTCCATTTTTTTCATGAACACTCATTAGAGCAGCTTGCAGTTCATCTTCTGTAGCACCTAGAGTATGCATACTTAGATATTGGTACAGCGCCTAAAATTTTACGTTATTGACATTGAACAACTTCCAACACGAAATATTAGATACTTACAATTTCTGTAATACCGATTTCACCTGAATTAGGTAAAGCCGAGGCTGAAGCTGAGCTATCTCTACTTGTCGATGGGCTGGATCGCAACCATGGATTACCATTTTCAGCAATCCTCAGCTTTAATGTTTTGTAGCACGAAAGCAAAGGTTTATAGTTATTAAAAATTATATTGGTATCATCAACAGGAAGTACGGGAATTTGCATGACGTTGTTGACCATTTTTTTCTAAAATTGACTAACTGCATAAAAAAGAAATTATTTTCAAACAAGTTCTTACTGTTTCTTTTTCTTTTGTTATAAGCTGTTTTTGCATATACGTTAACCTCATTAGTTCCTTTGTACAATCTTCCAAGCTGGGAAATGTACACGCAGTTAATTGTGGACAGATTTCATGAAGATATTTAATCATAAACTCACATCTATCTTTGTGCCTACAAGGGGTTCATGTAAAACTAGAAAGTACGGGTTAATTTTCCGTTATAACTTACACAGAAAAATATTTATCCCTCCACAACAACAGATTCTGCTGGCATTGGGTAAGCTGGGTTTTGAAGGAGGTACATAACTTTTCTTGAGTTTTTTGTGATTTTTCTAAATGATCTAATCGTTGCCTAAAGGTAACAATTTTTCAATAATAATTATAAAGCAAATTAATTAATTTACTACTTACCGCAACTTAATATTCTCCTGTTGAAGTGATACTCTCTTTGCTGTTTCATCATTTAACTCCATTTGAATTTTGTTAAGATTATTAGAAACTGCTTGATTTTGGACTGTGGTTATTATACTTTTTATGTCTGTAACTTCCGTTAGCACGGTTTTTATTAATTTAGTGTTTTCTTCTTCAAATTTGTCAGTTTGTACCTAAAAATTATATGATATAATTTCATTTAGGCGAGGAAAATATGTTTTAAATATTATTATTTTGCAAAAAGATTAGGATTTTTCTTATTACATATGTACATACTTTCCAAAAGCTAACTAAAAATTGTTTTCAATGGAAGAAAAATTTAACAATTTTTGTTAGACGATCTGGTTTCTGATAACTGTCCGATATGCAAAATTATTTTAAAAAAATAATTGTAAATATCTCACGTAGTCTAATTCATTATTGCGGGTTGCGGAAATTTGTATTTTATTGTGGCAGTAGATCCCAATTTCAATTCTTGAGGCCAAGAATATGGATCATTAGATAAATCTACTTTAAATAAATCTTCAAAGTTTTTACATGCATTAAAACTTTTTAAAGATGAGAAAAAATTATTGAATATTCTTACCTCACAATCTACCAAAGGAACCTTTACATCTTCCTTAGTAATAGATCCAGTCACCACCTGCTAATAGTAAGAAAATAAATTTTAGGCAAACTTAAATTTTTTTGTATTGAGAAAGTTGGTATTGATACATAGACTATTTTCAATAGACATGCGCATCACGTTATCTCTGTGTCTACTTATCATTTGCGAGACAGAGAGAGGGAGACTGTCACGTGCAAATCAATTGAAAATAATTCTACAATCTACTCAGGAATATGAACCTGCGAAAATGCTTCCATCCAATTAACAGCATTATCAGACGTCTGAAATAAATTATGATTACATTTATCACATTATTTTTGTTTAATAAACAAGACTCACTACTCCACTATGCCCATTAGAGAGCACTTCGCTGCCTTGGGCATGTTTTTTGGCGCGTCTTCTCTTCTTCTTTGTACGTTCTGGTGCTGTTATAGTTGCCGATACAGAAGGTTCGTTATTAAAACCAATTGGTTCATCTGAATTTATTTTATGGCAAGCATTTAAAGTCTGAAAAGTACTACTAGTTAACCAATCCTCTATATTGGAATTTTTTACAAAACTGGTTATGGTTTAGATTTGTACAATGTTTTTCTATTTGTTTAAATTAAATTATAAGGCTTCCTTATTTCAGCTATGATTAAAGGTTTATTAAATCAGGCTTATTAACACATCTATTAAAGTTTCGTAGTATAATTCATAAAAAATTATCAAAACTGCGGTTTTTGATGAGGAAAATCAAATTATATAACGCCTCATTATTTTAGAAGATAAAATCTATTCTGAACTCAAAATTATCGGTTTATTCTACCTTTTCTATATGAAAATTATTACATTAAATTTTGACATACCTCACTATCTACCAATTGAACTTTTTCTGCTTCTTCAGTGTTAGTACTAATACTAATTACTGCCTGCAAATAATAAAAAAAATAGTTTTAACACAAACGAATAAAATTATAATTAATGAAAGTGTACCTTTGAAGATGCAACATTCAAATTAACAGCATTTTCCTCAGGCAGCTGTAAATTTTTTTCCTTTAGTTCCTCTCTATTTTCATTTTCTGATAAATTTGGCGAAATAGACGGTTTCTCCTTAGAACATCCGGGTTCATCATTATTCATATCCTGGCTGATATTTAATGCCTTAAAAATATTAAACTTTAAAAAGCATCCAACAATCATGATTAACTTTAATTTTGGGTAAAAATGGTTCTAAAGGTTTAAATTTATAAAAAAACTTCGTAATTTTGAAAGTTCCTTTTGATTAAAGTAGATTTTTAATGAATTGTTACTTTGAAGTTTCAGCATTTCAACCTTGATTAAAATGGTTTAATTTAATTATCTGTTTATCTTATAATAAAATTTAAAAAATAAAAATTTCAAATGGAACGATTCTAGTACATTTAATACTCATTTTTTTTTAGGTTCCAGTAAAATAAAGTAACGAAAGAAATTCTAATTCGTGTACCTGTGAAGATGCTTCTTTCAAATTAACATTATCCTCAGGCATCTAAAATAAATCATTATTACATTTTACACATTTTTTAATAAGTAAGTCTTACTACCACATTGTTCAATCTAGCGGCCAATTCACCACCTTCCGCATGGTTACGAACACGTTTCTTCTTGTTTTTCTTTTTCTTCTTTTTATTTTCAGATCCTATTACAGTTGCAGAAACCGAAGGTGCACCCTCAGCACACACAGGTTCCTTTGAATTCAGTAGAATCTGGATTACTTCTTTATTGAACTGTCCATTTACCAATTTTGTTGCTTTCTTTTCCAAACATGCAGAAAGCTTGTCTTTTTGGTTGGTCATTTCTGGGTTAGTGCTAATATTTTGTACTTGTTTTGTCTTCGAAAGGAGCAAATCAGAATTTTCTCGTACAATTGTTTGAAATTCTAACTTATCTATATTGGATAAATTAAAGTACGTTATTCGTAATTTATTAACAGTTTTTTTGTACTTCCTCGATCCAGTACTGTTATTTAAATGTACGATTCTAATTATTTCTTTAATGAATTGGTCCAAATTTTCCTTACCAGGGCAAATTAATGCGTCAGGTTTTTCCCTAAAAGTTAGAGTTAATTTATTTTTTCAATTTTATTTATTGTCCACATTCGTTTAACTCTGGGCTAACCTTGATAAGCGGAATAAGTTAACTCGGTCTTATGAACGTAAGATTTTAAATAATAAAATACAACATTATATTTAGAGCGCCCCAAAAAAATCGTCCAAAATGTAGTGGAAAAATATACCTACATAAAAATTTCAAAAATAAAAGCAAGAAAAAATCCCAAAACTAACAATCGACACTGTCTATAAAGCTGAGATTCTCATAATTTACAGGTTTTCATATTTTTAAAATTTATGTGGAGATCTAGAAAATAGAAAATATTTTAATGATGCGGTATCGACATCGTCAGAACAAAGTTAAACATACCCCGTTTTAGATTTGCCTGCCATAAATTTGTCTCACTTTTGTTTCATTGTTGTAATACAAGTCAGTGTACATTATTTCGAAATTCTACACTAGACATAGCTGCTAAAAGTTATTCACCACGTATGGACCCGAACAGACCCGAAGTCATTTTGTAAAATTACTCGTATGACCGCTGATTTTTTACCGAATATCTTTTCCCTACAACTAAATATTGTTTAACAGTTTTCGAAGATTTCCGAATTGATACGAAGACACCTGATCTAACCTGATTAAAATAATAATTAATTTCCATTAATATGAATAAAATATTGAAAATGGATAGTATGATTATTGGTTACGGCTTATAGTATAGTCAATAGGGAGTTCAAAATGACCAATCAGTGCATTTTTGGAGAGGACTCGAAATTCAAATTGCATACTGTGGGGTGGGGTATCGAGACTAAGTTAAAACCACGGTATTATAATAACGTGGTTAAAACTCGATTTGCGGGACTGAAAAGTCGGTGGTTTGTCTGCCATCTTGGATATATACACTATTGGACAAAAGTAAAGCAACAACTATTAATTTTGAAATATGTGAACAGAAAATGAAACTTACATTTAAAAATATGAAAAATATGATTTAATTAGTTTTCTATAGTCAAAAACATTTGATCTGGAGATTCATACTTTTATAATATTTCTTATTAAGTCTCGATAAAAAATTAACACCAATTGTAGGAAAAAGGAGTCGGACAAAAGTAAAGCAACATTTCAATTTTATTGAACTAACTGAACACTGACACATATGAAACAAGTAAACAATAAATATAATATTTTGTAATTTATTGCATATCCATTACTTGCAATAATTTGCACGCATCTTCTTAGCATCGACGAGATTAATTTTTGTATAACACTTTCCGGAGTATTCCTCCAAATATCGTTGATTTTGTCGATAAACGCCTGCTTGTTTCTAAATAATTCCGGAATATTAGCAACTACAATGAAAGAGGACATCTAGAGACTGCACCAAAATCCGGACGACCACGGAAAACCACAATCCACACGGATAGATTAATTAAAAGAATTAGTCAGAATGACCCTTTCAAATCAGTTCCAAGTATTAAAGCAGAAATTGGGAGCCTAAATATTAGTTGCAGGACTATTCAAAGGAGACTGGTTGCTGTAAAACTCATCAGTAGAAGACCTTCAAGAAAACCTCTAATTTCAGCAAGAAACAGGGCCGCCCGACTTGCCTTTGCACTTGCTCACTTGAATTGGACCGTGGACGACTGTAAAAAAATATTTTTTAGCGATGAAACCCGGTACATGATTTTTAATTCCGATGGAATGCGTCGTGTAAGACGACCAGTAGGTCAGAGATTTAATCCAAAGTTTGTTACACCAACCGTAAAGCATGGCCATGGAAGCGTGTTCTTATGGGTTTTTTTTTTCATGGAATAGCGTCGGCCCCGTCCATTTCAATGATGGCATCATGGATGGGCTTGCTTATAGGGTCATTCTCCAAAACACAATGCTGCCTTATGCAGAATGGAAATGCCCTTACACTTCATTTTCCAACATGAGAACGACCCAAAACGCAAATCACGCATAGTAACAGATTAGCTAATAAGAGAACGTGTTCGAATTTGGGACTGGCCAGCCCAGTCACCTGAACTCAACCCAATAGAGAATCTGTGGGAAGAGGTCGAGAGACGAATTAGAACGGAATTATTTAGAAACAAGCGTTGATCGACAAAATCAGCGATGTTGAGGAATATTCCGGAAGGTGTTATACAAAAATTAATCTCCTCGATGCCAAGAAGATGCGTTAAAATTATTGCAAATAATGGGTATGCAATAAATTACTAAATATTATATTTATTGTTTACTTGTTTCATATTGTGTCAGTGTTCAGTTAGTTCAATAAAATTCAAATGCTGCTTTACTTTTGTCCGACTCCTTTTTCCCACAATTTGGTTTTCATTTTTTATCGAGCTTAATAAGAAATATTATAAAAGTATGAATCTCCAGATCAAATGTTTTTGACTATAGAAAACTAATTACATCATATTTTTCAGGTTTTTAAATGTAAGTTTCACTTTCTGTTCACATATTTCAAAATTAATAGTTGTTGCTTTACTTTTGTCCAATAGTGTATATTATAAACAAAATTTGGGGAATTATACAATACCTACCTACGAAATCTCAAATTACCTAGTAAAAACTAGAAAAGTTCTCAAATGGTTCCCAATTTTCTTATTTTTACCAAATCAATTATTTAATTTTAACAACTTACCATACGTAAGAACATAATCTAATCAACTCAACGGTTATATTCAGAAGTCCATCATTTAACTCTGGAATGATAAATTCATTGAACAAATCATAATTTCCATAACTTGCCGCAGATAAAGTTTCCGAGAAAGTTGATTGTTTCAATTTTTCAATACAATATCTGGTTTGTATAAAGCTACAAGTAAAAAAAATAAATGAACTACACAATTTAATAAAAAACAACTGAAGAACTTACAGTCCCTTGTTGAAGTAAAACATGATTTCCAAATATCTGCAGAATTTCGTGTTGGAATACAAATTGATCTCTTGAACCAAATGTTCGAGATAATCTGAAGTGACACAGTTCTTTGAAGCACAATATAAAAAACTGGTCTTAAGAGCTATGTGATGCTTTTCTGTTAAATTAAAGTAACTATGGTTTGGTTCATTATTCAGGAACTTAAGCAGGCAATGGTATTTTTTAAATGCTTCAAGAAATCTCCTAGCCTTTAGATCTTCCACTGCACAGTTCCACAAAGAAGCAATTTGTAGTTTCTGCTCAACTGACTCCGATTGGACTTTTCTGTTATATTCTTGTCGGAGAATTTGTGTAAATATGCTTGGTTGTTCCATTTTGTAGTCTAAAAAATGTTATATTATATCTTAATTGGAAGCACTAGGCAATTCAGAACTAATTTCCACATATGGCAGGGTTATTCTTCTGATATGTACTCTTTAAAAATAAATCTAGTAATAAATATAATAATATCTAGTTAAACTGCACACAATACTAAAGAAATTGAACAAAAACAAACAAAATATTGTGGGGCAGAAAAATTGTTAATTGGAATAATATTGTAATTATCTTAAACTCACCTGTAGTTAGAAAACAAAAACTTATTATAAGCAAACCTATTCAAGTTTCAGTTATATCAATACGGAATAATCACTTTGTTGTTGATAAACAATGAACAATATGGACAAATGTAAAAATCTTATCAAGAGTTGAGGTACCTAGCAAATATTAGGTTACGTTACGAAATGGTTTGAGTTTTGACTTTGACAAGTAAACATCAGAAGTAGGCGGCCAACAATACACCAAAGCTTGGAATCAGCTTTATAGACAGTGTCGATCACAAAACATTCAAGAGGAGAAGTGCGAACCTAACGGTGAACGCGAGAAACAAGGTTTTTGCGTCTGGTTGAGGAACTACTACATTCCCCGCGAAAATTTAAAATTGTACATTGCGTTATACACCCACTAACTATTATTTTTTTCAAATTATTCCATGCATTTAATATTTAATTTCAATGAAAATTAACTTTCATTGAAACTAATAATTAAATACACTGAATAATTGAAAAAAATACAAACTAATAAATTGTGTCGATTGTTAGTTTGGGGATTTTTTCTTGCTTTTATTTGTGAAATTTTTATGTAGGTATACTTTTCCACTACATTTTGGACGATTTTTTTGGTGCGCTTTAAATATAATGTTGTAGGTATTTTATTATTTAAAATCTTACGTTCATAAGACCGAGTTAACTTATTCCGCTTATCAAGATTAGCCCAGAGTTAAACGAATGTTGACAATAAATAAAATTGAAAAAATAAATTAACTCTAACTTTTAGGGAAAAACCTGACGCATTAATTTGCCCTGGTAAGGAAAATTTGGACCAATTCATTAATGAAATAATTAGAATCGTACATTTAAATAACAGTACTGGATCGAGGAAGTACAAAAAAACTGTTAATAAATTACGAATAACGTACTTTAATTTATCCAATATAGATAAGTAAGTTAGAATTTCAAACAATTGTACGAGAAAATTCTGATTTGCTCCTTTCCAAGACAAAACAAGTACAAAATATTAGCACTAACCCAGAAATGACCAACCAAAAAGACAAGCTTTCTGCATGTTTGGAAAAGAAAGCAACAAAATTGGTAAATGGACAGTTCAATAAAGAAGTAATCCAGATTCTACTGTGCATATCTTCGGACAGTTCTCAGAAACCAGATCGTCTAACAAAAATTGTTAAATTTTGCTTCCATTGAAAACAATTTTTATTTAGCTTTTGGAAAGTACATACTTATGTATTAAGAAAAAAATCCTAATCTTTTTGCAAAATAATAATATGTAAAACATATTTTCCTCGCCTAAATGAAATTACGTATATCATATAATTTTTAGGTACAAACTGACAAGTTTGAAGAAGAAAACACTAAATTATTAAAAACCCTTCTAACGGAAGTTACAGACATAAAACGTGGAATAACCACAGTCCAAAATCAAGCAGTTTCTAATAATCTTAACAAAATTCAAATGGAGTTAAATGATGAAACAGCAAAGAGAGTATCACTTCAACAGGAGAATATTAAGTTGCGATAAGTAGTAAATTAATTAATTTGTTTTTAATTATTATTGAAATATTGTTACCTTTAGGCAACGATTAGATCATTTAGAAAAATCACAAAAACTCAAGAAAAGTTATGTACTTCCTTCAAAACCCAGCTTAACCAATGCCAGCAAACTCTGTTGTTGTGGAGGGATAAATATTTTTCTGTGTAAGTTATAACGGAAAATTAACCCGTACTTCCTAGTTTTACATGAACCGCTTGTAGGCACAAAGAGATATGTGAGTTTATGATTAAATATCTTCATGAAATCTGTCCACAATTAACTGCGTGTGCATTTCCTAGCCTGGAAGATTGTACAAAGGAACTAATGAGGTTAACGTATATGCAAAAACAGCTTATAACAAAAGAAAAAGAAACAGTAAGAACTTGTTTGGAAATAATTTCTTTTTTATGCACTTAGTCAATTTTAGGGAAAAATGGTCAACAACGTCATGCAAATTCCCGTACTTCCTGTTGATGATACCAATATAATTTTTACTCAAGGGTTGAGCTACCTACTGAGCGCGTCGCCAGGTGGCGGATAGGTGGATGGCCAGTGTCTTAACGGACGCTGGTTAGTGGCGACTATACGTTGGGGAAGGCGGACTCAGTCCTGCTCTCTCCCTGACTAAGGTCGCTACCGCGGACCAGCTCACACACCATACACCGCTTGATCGTACAACGACTCTGCAACAGTTTCTGTTGCAGATAGTACTGTCAAGGGGCACGGGGGCCTTGGCTTAATTGCCCGGGCTACCGTGGATGAAGGACCACTATAAAAACCTCCCCAATCCTAAGGTATTGTGCGCGCCGAAGAGATGCATGGCACCAGCAAACCTCGTTGTATATAGCCTTCTATGCACACAGGGCGGCACTGTGCATAGTGACCAACCTTTCCCCCATACTCGTGGGACCAATATGGATACCTTAAATAAAAACAAAGATCCAGAGGGGAGAAATCCCCCGAGGAAACAATTGTCCGGGGCAGCACGGCGCAAACTAAATGCGTTGAACCGGTTAAAGAGGATTGGAGAAGTAGAGGAAGGGACCGAGTTAGGAGCCTCCAAAAGGCTATCTCGCCGGGACCAGGATCTGCGACGAAGCCCCACGAAACCCGGGTCAACATGGCAAGCCGCATGCACCGGAAGAAACAGGGTGGTGTTGTAGGGACGGTGATGAGGCGAGGGACCTCTGCGGTGGAATAACCACCCAGGAATCAGGACCTTCACGGCAACCCATCAAAACACCGAGGGACTTAAGCGCACCACTTCCAGCAGGATTATATGGGCCAAATCAAGAAAGTCTACAACGAAGCTATGATTTATCTGAACAAATGCGCCCAAGCAGCCAGCCAGCCATCTGGCACAGAAAAAAGTCATCTTCAACTTGAATCCCACCTTACTTATGTTCAGTAGACTTTTTAGCTCCATGGGTTAGTTCCGCTTGGAATACAGTCGAGTAATGACCTAGAGATATACTGTCTCGCAGGTCTGGCTCCTTGGAAAATATTCCCGAACCAGCGCCGTGACTGTTTTTGGAACCATCCGTAAAAATGTTTACGTCTGCTTCGTCTACTTTACAACAATTTAACTCAATACGATAGTGCCGCGTGAAGTTGTATTTCACTGATATGCGGTCAGACTTTGCCTCCAGGATAGGTATTCTGGCGAACGCCTCATCCAGGATGCGTGTGTGTCCACTTAAATTGCCTGTCGTATTCCATTTTTTTATGGTTTCCCAGCTCTCCTCACCCTTAAGCATACACAGGCACAGATTTTCCGGTGTTAGTGCCATTCCGATTATCTCTTCTGCAAGCTGCCGTTTCGTTTCGAAGGCGGCACACACACACAGCGTGTGTTCCGGGTCATCAACTTCCGCGTCACAGTGCTCACATGACTTCCCTTCGCGTTTCCCTATCCTATTTAGGTAAGACCCAAAACACCCGTGACCGGTGAACGCCTGTGTGGAGTAATAATCCATCTCACCGTATGCGCGTCTCACCCATGGACGGAGGTCGGGTATGAGCCTTCTCGTCCAGGAACCCTTTTCTGTCGTTGCCCATTCTTCCTGCCAGTCCGAGTGCATTTTTTCCTCCGAGGCCTTTCTTAGAAGCGTCTCTGCCGGACAATCCAACTTTCTTCCCTGGACAAACAGGGTTCTTCTCTGTTCCACCAGCAGATGGATGGGCGGGACCCCCGATAGCACTGTCAGTGCTTCGCCGGACACTACGCCAGGCGGCTTTTGACTTTTCTTAATTTCCCTCATTAATGTCTTCTTTGCTGCAATATGCGTGGCTCTCTCTTCCTAGCATCCTTCTAGTCCTCTCCTCTTTAAGGTTCTCTTCTTCACGCCGCGAAACTGCTCCGACGAAGCTGGGCGATATCTTTGTTCCACCAGTAGACTGCCGATTTATTTCTGTGCGGTCTCCTTCGGGGCATCGAGGCATCACATGCTTGAACAAGTTTCTTGATTACAACCGATATTGCCTCTTCGGAGGTAGTCTCGGTGTTTGTCTCCATTTCTCCCCTGGGGATACTTTCCTCGAATCTCTCCCGATCCAATTTCTGCACCGCCCAGCCTCTCTGGGGAGTCTGCCAGCTGTTGTGTACTAGGTTCAATCTGGTACGTGATGTATTTATGATCACTCAGTGACTCCTCCTCAAGTACCTTCCATCCTGTTATTTTGCCTGCCGTATCTGTGCTGGCTATGGTAACATCCAACACCGACTCCGACACACCTCTCACGAATGTCGGATACCTGCCAACATTGCATGTCTGCATATTCAGCCTGGCCATCATATCTGCTAGGGCAGCACCTCTTTCATCTGTGTGAGTGCAGAACCCCATTCCGCTGTTTTGGCATTAAAATCTCCTGAAAGCACTACTTCCACGTCCTCCCATCTTATATCTTCTTCTACGTCTTCAAGAAATGCTTCAAACACCCCGAATGTTGTATTTGGAGATATATAGCAGCTATAATATTTTATGCCTCCCACCCTTATCCACCTAAAACCTTGGTGTGGACTACAATCTCTTCGATGGTTTCATTCCCGCAATTGATTACGGCAGAGTCGCCAGCCATATCTCCATACCATCCTTCTAGCACCCTGTTCGTCTCGCTGACAATCACCAAATGGATACCCCTTTCCCTCGCCATTTGCAGCATCAGTGCTTGTGCCGTCCTACTTCTATTAAGATTAATTTGAAGAATGCGTAACATTAACAGTTTTATGCGCTTCCTCCGTAGCACCTTCTCCTTCCTTATCAACCGTCCTCTTCTTCCTATTCGTATTTTCTTGGGAGACTGTCGTTGGGTTGACCGTGGTCTTGCCCTTATCCCTCATTTCCTTAACCATTAGCCTGTATTTCGAACATCTCATGGTTTCTGCCTTATGTTTGCAGTTCCGATCTCGCTTTAACCTCTGCCATGTTTTCTATCTTCTTATGCAGAAGTTCTTTGAATTCCTTCCTTTTTTCTTCCTTCCTTCCCCTTATTCGCAGTTGGACCTTACCATTTTTTGTTTTCGATATTCCATTTATAGTGATGCTCTTCCCCTCCAATGTGATGTTTTCCTTCATTTCTTTTATGACGTCTGCATATGTGTTACTTCCGGTAGGCTTTACTATTATTGTTTCTGTTTGCCTATTTCTTTTCCCTTTGTCGACTCTCTGCCAGCTTCCTGTGTTATCTGTTGTTTCTTCTACTGTCTTTGGTTTTTGCATTTTTCCTTTCTTGTGGTATGTATATGTTCACCTTTATTTCTCCCTTATTAAAGACACACTCAACCATCTTCCTAAAATTTTCCAGTTTGCCCCTGTCGGGTTTGGGGATTGCGATTTCTTTTTTCTCGTTTTTAACTAGGCATCTTTTTAGGTCCTTCAGAGTTTCAAAACAGCTTTTTTCTGTCTCTTCCAACTGTAACTTATAGACCATCTTTTGTACGGGTGCTTTATCCTTCGAGTGTACTTTTGTGATTACCCTGATTTGTTCAATAGAGCCTTCTAAATCTGTTAGTTCCGGAAATTTATCTCTGAAGAGTCTCTGAATCTCCTTTTCCATTCCTGGATCTTTGGTATCTACCCAAACTCCCAGGTCTACACAGCTCGCTGTAGTCGCAGGGTTCCCGTCCTTTACCTTCGTTGCCTTGTACAATTGTTCCGGCCATTTGGATTTCGTTGTGTTGATGTAGTCGTCATATGTCTCTGCTCTTTTTATCTGCTGCTCCAAGGGTAAATCCACCGTAGCTATTCTCTCCTTCTGTGCACCGCATATAGTGCAGGTTAGGGTCTCCTTAAGTTCTGTTTCAATCGTTTCTACTGCCCCTTCCATCCCTTCCGAAGTCCTCGTTTTTCGTTCCTCCTTTGCTTTTGCCAGGGCTTTGGCCATTGTTGCTGACAACTCCTTGCTCCACTCCTTTATGTCCCTGTGAACGTTGTTGGTTTTTTTACAAAACTTAGACAGAGTGTCTAGTTTCCATGCCAACTTTTTTATTGTGTCTTGTGGTATCACATGCTTCCCCGATCCTACCATCTCTTCTAGAGTCTGAGTTTTCTTATGACGTTTAGGGGGGTTTTCCAATGCCTCCTCATTCCCTATGTCTTCCTCCCGGTCATCGTCATCAGCGCTCCGCACCGAGGTGACAGATCCAGCTGTGGAGCCAGCCCTACTCCTCGTAGGTGAGGTACCGATACTGTTTTTCCTAGCATAAATCTGTTGTTCAGTTACTCCGTATTCCATTTTAGTCGAAAGCTTGCCCCCCCAGAATCCGTGGGGCAGATCGCCATGCTGGCGAGGGAGGATTCTCCGGGAATCCCGGTACCTCCCTGGGGTAATTCATTTTTGGTATTCGACATTTCATTGTTTGCATGCAGTTTTGACCTAACTGCCAGGTTTTCATACGCTTTTTTTTGTTATAGGTGGGAGAATCTGTATCATTAAGACCACCGGAGGGACGGGATGTCGGGATCGTCGTGGAAAGGTAAGTATAGGGCAAGTATAAGGTATGGGAGGGAAGGAGATTTTCAGGGTAGGTCAGCGGGAAGCTGTTTGAGGTAAGTATCCCCGCCGCCCATTTTGGGACAGACGCTGGAACACTTTCCACCTCAGGTCCCCTCGGGATGAGAAGCCGTCCAATCTGGGACCAAAGCATCTCACCTTCGGGAACCGTTCTTACTGGTTTTGGTTCACGAGTAGTATTTTATTTCCTACCTACCCGCCAGCCGAAACTGGTGAGGGCATTCCCCTATCCACCCGGGGGACGCGCCTGATAGAAGACCAGCAACTCCACAAGGTAAGTATGAAACCAGCCGCCCAATCTGGGACAGACGCTGGAACACACTCACAGGACTCCACCATGTGGACAGCCCCTGCTTGCGACGCCCCTGACGGTGCAGTCTTCTACACTTACTTGGATAGATCTCCATTCCAGGATATGTCTAATCAACCCATGCATTGTGTTCCTGGAGTGCACCGCTTATACTATCAAAGGTTGGTCGGTCAAACGCGCCTTCGATGTCTATGAATACTCCCAGGGTGGATGTTTTAACCTCCATTGACCTCTCGATTGACCCAATGTGAAACATGTAATTATAATTTATTTCAGGTGTCTGATAATCCTGTTAATTGTATGAAAACATTTGCGCAGGTATACTGCAGAACTATTTTCATGTGATTTGCACGTGATATTTTCTCCCTCTCTCAGAGATAATGTGATGCACATATCTATTGAAAATAGTTCTTATGTAACAGTACCAACTTACTCAATACAAAAACATTTAATAAGTTTACCTAAAATTTATTTCTTTGCTATTGCCAGGCAGTAAGTGGCTCTATTACTAAGGAAGAAGATGCAAAGGTTCTATTGGTAGACTGTGAGGTAAGCTAGAATTTTGGGTACCTATATAATTTATTCTCATCTGATTCGTAAAACGTTTTAATGTATGTAACAATTATGAAGATTCAAGTAGGTTTTATCTAACGATCCGTATTCTTGGTCTCTCGAATCGAAATTGGGAACTATCCATAATAAAATATAAACTTCCTCAACCTCCAACATAATAGTTATTTAATTTCCCTAAATCTTGTCATGCAAATACAAATGCGGGCACTATTTTTACTAGGTACCTTTTTTCGGCCCCATCATTTTGTCGTATAAGTTTGTCTCTCTCATTCATTGATATATTTATGTAATATAGAAAAGTCATATTTTGGACGGATTAAATATTTTTTACCTTCTTATAAATCTATGTACATAATCAGTTCCTAGAAATGAAAATATTGAAATAAGATGAAATAATTCTTTTGGATATATTTAAGTACGTAATTTTAAACAGCTACGAACTCTCAAAAAAATTTAGATTAGTGTTCTATAGCCTCATATAGACAAAGTAGTCGAGTAAATTTATAATCTGCAGGAAACGCGACTAGTTTCTACAACAAATAAAAGACCAAAGGCGAATGTGATCTACATTTTGTATAATAACATTCGTGTAAATAACTTTCAATTTCATTAAATGACCCAATTGTTTAATTTAGAATATTTGTTACGTTTACACTACATTCACTTCATCCACTCAAATAGTAAAAATATAAGAAATTTGTCTCCTGCATGTGTCACAACTGGATTTAAAACTGGTTAATTTTATAGAAATCATCATCTTTATACCGTTCATGAGACTTAAAGGCCTCCTCTTCTTAAAATCATTCTAATATTTTTGTATGCAAGTTCATATTTTATACCTTAGCTAGAGTCACGCAAGTTTTGTTTATGATGAAGGCAAAGTTAATGAGATCAAAAGTACAATATCTTGTATGAAAGACACATGAAAGTAAAGGTTGAGTTCTAAGTGCTCAAATTTTCTGTTTACCTCAAGGTCTTTGGAAACTTTTCAATGTTAGACTTTTGGAACATTAAAAACATATAAATAAAACAATAAATCTGAAATAGATAGTTTCCGTATATTGTTGTATTGACCCCTTGGAAAAGGAGAAAGATTCACTTTATTTGTCGCCAAGTAATAAATACAGCAGCCTATCCTATACTTTACGTAAAATGAAAGTATCTTTGTCTATTTAAGATGTCTTTGGATATTATGATATAATTTTAGAAACAAGTTGGATTTATATAATAATAATGTTGAATTTCGATTTCAACTAATTTTGGAAATCGAATTATGAATTAAAGTTTGTCACTAGACCTAGACATCGGCAAATAGTACCTACCTACCCATTCTGGTAACCAGAATCGAATTTTGGAGGGATGGCGGGCCACTAAGAACTTCATAGTTACGAAATTTTTCAAGTAGTAAATCAGACAATAGTAGATTAACAGAGTATATAAATATAATTTATCAATTTACTGCTTTAACAATTTCTTTTCTGATATAACCCAAAACCCATTGTATGTTGTTTTACATTGGTATTTTCGAAATTATATAGTTACGTCCCTGCTATTAATCACATAATAAAGTATGTACTTAATTTTCTTGGTTAATATTGATTATATCTATGGATAATACCTGAACAGTTATATGTAGGAGGGTCCCTACGAATATATTTTAATATTACAGAAATTTCTGTGCCAATGTGGTTAGTATTTTCAGAATGTTTCATTGTATGTGATGAACTAACTATCAATAATAACTTTAAAAAAGAAGCATGATGTGAAGAAGTATATTTTATATATTTTATCAAAATAGATACTCAGTTTTTTAAAACAGAAGAAAAACACCGTTACAATATTCTAGACTAGAAATAGATTCAAGGTGCAAATCAGCATAATCCGAAAATTACTGTCTGCATTTAGAAACATTAATTGAAAGTTCACTGTGGCTTTTAATATTGAATATCGGTTTATTAAATACTAGTAATGAATTACTAGTTGCCTACTTTTAAAAAACAAATAAATAAAAAAAAAATCTGCTACAAACCCAAACCTAAACCTAAACCATCTGCTCTGACTTGCTCTATTAAGCTCTAATTTGCTATATTCTGCTCTCATTTTTCTTTCTACTAATTTGTTCTAATTTACTCTAATTTGTTTTAATTTGTTCTAATTTTCCTTAATTGGCTCTAATCTGCTCTAATGTGCTCTAATGTCCTCGATTTGCTTCTAATTTGTTCTAATCTTCCTTAATTCGCTCTGCTATATTTCATTCTAAAATTTTCTCTAATTTATTCTAATGTGCTCTAATTTTTCTCTATTTATTTCTAATTTACTTTAATTTGCTCTATTTAGATCTAATTTGTTTTGTTTTTTTTCTCTTTTTCTTGCTTTAATTTCCTCAAATTTTTCTCTTATTTCATCTAATCTGCTCTAATTCCCTCTAATCTGCTCGAATTTGCAACGCCGATAAAACAGTTGCCTTTCCATTTCCCAAATAATAACTCTACATATTCGCACATAGATTTATACTTTATTAATTACATAAAATTATGCTCATTTTAACAACTAAAGCATTCGCTTGTTACTGCACTATTTACTAAGATAGAGGTTTTAACGAACCTCAGCAGTCTGGCCGCAGCGCGGCCTCCCTGTTAAAGAACCGCTGCGCGGCGCTGGCAGGCCGCCGATCGATAACAGACCTCGGTTTTATGGCAGAACTCGGTTGATAACTAACTTAAATTAACACATGAGAACGCCCTGCAAATGAGCCACTACGCGGCGATGACACAGTTGCATTTTATGAGTGAAGTTCTAACGAACCTCACGATGTGGTCGCACCGCGGCCTCACTACTATACGGACGCTGCGCGGCCTCCATGCGCGAGAGTAACGTTTTTTTATTTATTTAAAGGTGAGCCCGTTGCGCGGCCTGAATGCACTGGAGCGGGATGTAAATAGGGGAACAGGCGAGGTCCTTTTGGCAGGCGACTTTAATGCCAAAGCGGTGGAATGGGGTGAAAGTCAGACAGATAGGAGAGGCGCTCTCCTTACGTATACAATTGCTCGGCTCGGTATGAGAGTCTGTAATGTTGGGACTGTCCCTACTTTTACCAGGGGACAATCGTGCTCGATAGTGGACATCACCGCGGCCACGGAGCGGCTGGCAGCTGGGATAGCGGGATGGACTGTTCTTGGACTGGAGTCGCTCAGCGATCACCGGTATGTCCAGTACACAATAAGTCTAGTAAAACAAAAACCGAAATACGCCAAGCAGCGAGGATGGGCAACCAAGAACTTAAATACGGACAAGTTTGCCCAGGAACTACGACGAGCGAGAGCAACATGTACAGATGTCTTCCTTGGAGGAGGCGGTGGAGGTCTTGACGCAAATTATATCTGGCGCATGTAGTGCATCGATGCCGAGCCGACGGCAACAGGAAAACAGAAGAGCCATGTATTGGTGGACCGATGATATCGCATAACTGCGTAAAAGCAGCTATGCTGCGCGGAGGCGGTACCAGCGTGCCATCAAGCGCAAAGGCCTTGAGGATAGCAGCGACGAGAAACAAGCTGCAACAACAGCGAAAAAGGCCTTAGTAATGGAAATAAGGCGCAGCCAAAGAAACTGTTGGAGAGAACTCTGTGTTGAGGTCGATAAGAACCCCTGGGGACTCCCCTATATACTGGTGACCAAGAAACTACGAGGGAACCAGAAAATACCCGGTCTGTCACTTCCGGGCAGAGTAGAGGGCATCGTTAATGCCCTCTTTCCGGAACATGAACCCATGGAGCGGATTGAAAGCGGACCCAAGATGGCTGTACCAGAAGTTACGGAGGAAGAACTGAGGCAGGCGATTCACCGAATGAAAATGGGGAAGGCACCAGGCCCGGATGCGATTCCTGCGGAGGTGTTCCAAATCGTTCTCGACATGGACCTGAATATGCTCATGATGCCTGCCTTAGTAGGGGAGAATTCCCAAGCATCGGAAAGACGGCTAGACTTGTCCTCCTGAGAAAAGTGGACAAGTCATTGCACGAGCCATCTTCTTACCGGCCACTATGTCTGCTCAACACTTGGTCAAAACTTTTTGAGGGCATCATTCGTGATAGGCTGCAAGCCAGTCTAGAGGCCAGCGGGATGGGGTTGACGGACAATCAATATGACTTCCGAAAAGGGAGGCCAACGGTCGACGCCATAACGGCAGTTCGGGACATCGCGGCTGCGGCGAACCAAGGCACAAGGCGCACTCGGGAGTACTGTGCTATGGTAACTCTCGATGTGCAAAATGCATTTAATTCGCTGCCATGGAGGGTGGTTCTGGAGGCAGATTAAAGCAGAAATAAAGCGAATTAGAGCCAAGTAGAAAGAAAAATGAGAGCAGAATATAGCAAATTAGAGCTTAATAGAGCAAGTCAGAGCAGATGGTTTGGGTTCGGGTTTAGGTTTAGGTTAGGTTAGGTTAGGTTTGGGTTTGTGTTTAGGTTTAGGTTTAGGTTTGGGTTTGGTTTGGGTTTAGGTTTGAGTTTATGTTTATGTTTTGGTTAGGGTTTAGATTTGGGTTTGGGTTTAAATAGAGAATCTAATTATCTATAACGTAGTATAAAAATATACAGGTGGTTCCATTTGAAAAAATAAAGTTATCACTGTTTGAAATATGTGATATTTGCGAATAAATTGCTAGATCAACAAAAGCCAATAGAGAAGCGTAAGCAGTTCTTGTCTAATGGCTTATGTTGATCACGTGGTTGATACGGATCCGTATTTACGGATGCATGGAGAAGCAGGCTTAGTGGTACAAACATAGTGGATTGTCGAGCTATCGTGGCTCGAAGCGTAGCTCGACGGTACATTATGTTTGTACCCTAATAGTCATACCGTGACCTTAGAACCTCACTCATAAAATGCAACTGTGTCATCGCCGCGTAGCGGCTCATTTGCAGGGCGTTCTGATGTGTTAATTTAACTTAGTTATCAACCGAGTTCTCCTATAAAACCGAGGTCTGTCATCGATCGGCGGTCTGCCAGCGCCGCGCAGCGGTTCTTTAACAGGGAGGCCGCGCAGCGGCCAGACTGATGAGGTTCGTTAGAACCTCTATCTTAGTAAATAATTCAGTAACAAGGTTTAGTTATTCAAATCAGCATAATTTTATGTAATTATTAAAGAATACATCTATATGCAACTATGTAGTTATTATTTGGGAAATGGAAAGGCAACTGTTTTATCGGCGTTGCAAATTCGAGCTAATTAGAGGGAATTAGAGCAGAAATAAAGCAAATTAGAGCCAAGTAGAAAGAAAAATGAGAGCAGAATATAGCAAATTAGAGCTTAATAGAGCAAGTCAGAGCAGATGGTTTGTGTTTAGGTTTAGGTTAGGTTATAAGTAATAAGTAATAAGTTTATTTTCATTCAATAGTACCTTTTGGCATAAAACACGTCAAATACATCTTTAATATGAAATAATTATTATGAATAACAAATAACATTGTAAAATTTATACACAATTACACACTCAAATATATAAAACAAAACAGCAAAAACAGTTAATTCTTGACAAAGTTAAAATCTCTCTTGGTAAAACTCTTTTATATTATAATAACACTTTGTTAAAAGAGTAAATTTTAGTTTTTTTCTAAATATCACAAATGGCTTTTGTTTTAAAGCTTCAGGTAGGTGATTATATACATTGACCAAGCTACTATAAACACTCTTTTGGACCAGCGAACTATAGTGGTCCGTACGGGATATAAATTATTTTTTGCTCTAGTTTCATAGGAGTGCTTCTTTTCCTGTTTTGCAAATTCCTTGAAGTTATTCTTTACAAAACACGCGGCTTCGAGTATGTAGATGGAAGTCAAGGTCAGTTTGGGTTTAGGTATGGGTTGGGGTTTATGTTTGTGTTAAATTGGTTAAATTGGGGCAAAGTTGCGTAATAATGTGGCCAATAATAAGCCGTTAAGAAATCGCAAATATCTTTGGTAGTTCTGGAGATTTTTGGAAAAACCAAAATTTTGCCTTTTCGTTTTTATTTTTTTCTGATCTTATTTTTCAAGATATCGAAAAACCAAAATCACTTTGCCATGGACACTTTTTATGCTTTATAAAATGGCGTTAAAATTGTCCTCGTGCGACGTTTCGTTTTTCCGCTGACGTCATCAATTAATTTTTTTTAAATACGGCCCTGTATTTTTTCTCATAATTTTAAGTAGCATTTTTTATGTTCTATAAAATGGCGTTTAAATTTTTTCCATACGACGTTTCGTTCTTGTGTAATCATCGGATCATTTTTTGAATACCTACGGCACTGGATTTTTTTTACGATTTCATCAGTATTTTTTTCATAGTACAGCCCATCATCAGTATTGACGATTTCATAGGTGTTTATTTTATAAAATAATTTTAAAAAATTAATTCCATTGTTCTTTATTATTAGATACCTACTACTAACAATAAATAATAGGTTAGTTTGATTTATTATAAAAGAAAAATTATTATTGTTAAAGTTTGCCAAAATGTGTGGATATGAGGAAGTGAGGAAAAATACTGATGAAAATGTAAAAAAAATCCAGGGCCGTATTTAAAAAATGATCTGATGATGGCACAAGAACGAAACGTCGTATGGAAAAAATGTAAACGCCATTTTCTAGAACATAAAAAATGCTACTTAAAAGGATGAAAAAAATCCAGAACCGTATTTAAAAAAATTGACTTGATGACGTCAGCGCAAAAACGAAACGTCGCATGAGGAAAATTTTAACGTCATTTTATAAAGCACAAAAAGTGTCTACGACAAAGTGCTTTTAGTTTTTCGATATCTTGGAAAATAAGAGCCGAAAAATATAAAAAACAAAAGGCACAAATTTGGTTTTTTCAAAAAATCTCCAGAACTACAAAAGATATTTTCGATTTCTTAACGGCTTATTATTGGCCACATTATTACGCAACTTTGCTCTAATTTAATCAAACCTGTATGTCTTACCGTTTCTGAGATCCATGTAGTGAGAAGCGAATTTGAAAGCCTGTATTCTCGTTTTTTGGTAGCTTATAGGTAGGTAACGAATTTATTATGAAAATTTGTGTTCTTAAATGGTTCCAGTACCTACAAAATTTAGGGGGTGTTAAATCCGGCTATTTTTGCAGCCTTTTTGCTAGGAAATTCTTCATATAATTTTTCCTTCGCAACAGAAAAAGCAAAGTGAAGAAGAGCATGGTTTTGATCGTCAAATTGAAGGCAGATTTGAAAGATCATAAATCACCTGCACCCTGTATGTAAATGCCCTCAATTGAAAAGAGTGAAGTTTTCGTACAGAATCGGTTCATAGTTTATTAAGTACAGCGTGATCAAGAATGACTAAATCTGTTGATATTGAAAAAATAACTAGTGGAATTGGTACTATTGACGCAAATAACCGTAAGGGCGTTGGCGCACATATCTTACTGTCAACTTTTGACAATCTTGACAATCCCAACATAACAATACTTCACCATAATATAACCTTAGATTTTGTAACTGACATTTTTAATTGTGACAATCAGGTTTGCAAATCATGCCACAAAAAAAATTCCTAATTCCGCAACTGTTTTAATACCAACAGATTCAGTCATTCTTGATCACGCTGTATATGAAATTGAGTTGATTTGACTTCAAAATCAAGTCATGCCAAGTAGTGATTTTTTTAAAATCTTGATTTTCAAATCAAGTTTTTTTTATGACGGTAATTCCTGATCAACTACACTGTTGAAAATTTTGTGTTTATGTGTTAAAATAATTTCGTGTTAAAAAAATTATGTCAAAATCCACAAATTTTTTTGGTTACAACTACATAGTACAAATGTGTTAAAATGACAAATTGACACATTAACACATTATATTAATTTTTAACATAATTTAAAAGTTGTTAAAATTAAACAAAATAATTGTGTTAATATGAATAATCAATTATGTGAATGACATGTAATTTGGGTACTTTTAACATTTTATTTCTGTCATATAAATGAATAAAGATTTCTGTTAAAGTAACACAAAATCTATGTAATTCGATGCGTTGTTCAATAAAACTACATGTTTACTTATGTTATTCGTACAAAACGTTTAGTCAAGTATTTTTTCTGTGTTACTTTAACTTTTTATTTGTATTAAAATGTTGGTTCGTTATTCGTCACTACCCCCTAATCTGTGCATCAAGTTAAGAACTTAAACATTTCAGTTTAGAACTAAACCAAGTGAAGGATGTATGTTTTATCAATTATATTCTTGTGCAATTGTTGTGTATTGTCAAGGTAAGTAATAACAAAAATATTAGGTACATTAAGTTCTCTAATATTTATGAGGTTGTATCTTCACTTATTATAGACATGTATACATATGCCAATTGTGAAAAATGGGAAACAATGTGTTTCTGAAACCTACATTGCATATATTGTTAGAAAACGTTCCTCCTTAAGTTTAATTAACTTTAGTAATTTAAATATCCTTTAAGTGTTTAGATGTTTACGAACTGGGTAACCAAAATGTTATCGTTTGGTAGACTTTTTTATTTTTGTCGAAATTGTATGACGTTTGTGTGTTTCTGAACCTGTATTGTAATCAATTTACATATTTAAGATCCCTCCTTACGTTTAATTAGCTTTAGTATTTATTTATGTTATTGATAAGTGAAATTGTTAATTTTTTATTTATTTTATGTCGTCTGTGAGAATGAGAAACTAAATGTGTATCTGAAACATGGCACAATATTGTTATAGAAGTATGTATTTCTTCCTTAAATTTAAATAAATTTAATTTACGTGTGCTTAAGTATTTCAATGTTTATGAACTTGAGAAAAAAGTTACAGAATGTTGATTTTAACAAACAATAAAATGATTTGATATTTTTACCTGTTTTTTTATTTTTAACAGTAAATTAACCCCCTACCCTTTTATTTTAACAAAAATTATATGTCAGTTAACATTTTACAGGTTGTCCCTCAAAGGTGTTCCGTAAATTTAGATATAGATTCTGCAATGAAGAACAAGTATAAAAGTTCAAATAAATATATGGGTGCCGACGCCTCCTAAAGAAGATGTTGAATATTTTATAATTGGCATTTATTACACAACACTACAAGTTATAAAAAGTTGGATTGATTTTTAAAGTTTGACAACCGGCGCTCTTCTTCTAATCCACTTTTGAGGTTAATTGGGGACACTTTGTTCCAAGGATAATCAGTATAAATGCCAATCATAAAATGTTCAATATCTTCCTTAGGAGGCGTCAGAGCCCACATGTTTATCTGAACTTTATACTTATTTTTCATCGCAGAATGTATATCCAAATTTACGGAACATCTTTAAGGGACACCCTGTATAATAGTGAATAACAACATAAAAAATGTGTACAATCAGCTGAAATGCACATATTAAATAAGTAAAATTAACAAAAATAATGAGTGGCATTTTAACGAACTATTTATGTTAAATTTAATCAATGACATGTAATTATGTTATTATAACACAACATTAATCAGTCAATATAACACATTAGTAACTGTTAAGTTTACAATATTATTATGTCAAAAAAATAATGTGTTAAAATATTTGTGTTGAATTTTAACTAAAAATTATTGTAATCTTTTAACATTTTCGGTTTCAGTAAAAATAACACAAAAATTTGAGTGGACCTCCTGGGACATGTGAAATGTGTTAATTTTAACACAAAATTTTTAACTGTGTAAATTAATACTTGTTCTATGAGTATACTTATAGATTACTGCCTTTTTCTACTTGTGTGACCTTTAAACATTCTAAGTGACGATTAATTGTTTACTATAGACAAACGTGCAACAATTTATTAACAACAAAAACTTTTTGAAAAAATAAAATATTAATCACGAAACTAGGTTGGATATGCTAAAATCTAAGCACCTAATCATTAATTATATCTAACATAACCACTCGATATCGTTTTTCTCAAATACCATACAATCATTTAGAAAGAATATAATATTAACATTATAATATAAAATAACTAACATAAATTCTATTCTATTTTTTCTTGTTGACCGAGTAAAGCGTGGAATATAATTTCCCAAGTTGTGTATACTTATAATAATTGTAAGTAATTAAAATATATTATTACACGGTAATGTAGACATGTACTAGCTGTAACAAGTGAAGGCGACAATAAGGTAAAGTGGGGGAGGTGTCCGCGGGCTTTGCAGAAGGAGAAAGGCCAGAACTGCCCACCGTAGGTAAGTGAGAGGGAAACCGGTGATATAGTTTTTTTTTGGTTTCTTTTAAGAAATTTTTACTCATGCTTGTTGTTCGGTCGCAGTCCGTTATACGGTGCGTCCTGGTTTGTTACGCGATGTCCTTGTAGTGTGTTGTGCTTAGTGCGCCCCCTACCTTTCAGGATAACACCCCTAAACTTATGCTATGGTGTGTTCTATTTACTTTATTTTTTCTTTTAGAATTTTCTTAACTAATATTTAATTTCACTAATTTCTTATAAACGGTTTCCTTTTAAATTACCTAATACTCATTAATAAATATTATAAAAATTTTAAACATTATGATTTTATATAATAAATATAAGAGATAAATCTGTTAGCTATATAGATATCTACTGTGCTTTCTGAATTTTTTAAATAAAACACCGCGGAACTTACAACAGTCACATAGGCGAGTAACCTGATAAGCAATTTCTTCTCTATTGAAATTTTGTACTTCGTTACACATCTTTCTCAATTATTTTGTTCATTTTTGCATAATCATTTTTAAAATTGCTGCCCGAAACCGAATAACACATTGTTTTTTTAATAACTACAAATTTTTCCTTTACTAGATTGAAATAAATTACTCTGAATGAATATTGTCAATATTACAAGTAATTATTATTAGGAAAATAGTACAACTTTTTTTTATATTAACAAGATCAACTTTCTATTTCCTATAATAACCGTATAGAAAATGTGCAACAAAATAACGCAAACAACTTATTAACTTTGCTATTACGTATGATAAATGTTAATGTGGTAATGGTACAGTTATTTTAAATTTTAAATAGCTAAAATTTATAATTAACAATATTATCCAAAAATTCCCAAAAAAATGAAAGTTTCCATATAGTTAGGCGGTTGTATACAAAATTTAAAAGTATTGTAAACCAAAACAGATTAAATAATGTTTTTTTTTTCTTTGCAGGATCCTAATTTTCGTAGAATTCCATATGTGTTATAAAAAGTGTTTATGTAGTTGACTGTTAAAAATATTTAGTGCGTTATTAAGTGCAATATGAAGCTATTTTATGTATTCCTCATTCTCTGTGTGTGGAGTGTACACGCCCAAAGAAGGACATCTGCTGTAAGTTACTTTTAATTACAACTTTCAGAATTTTTTCCATATATTTTATAATATAAATTTTGAAAAAATTGGGCGTATTTTTATGAGCACTATAGTGTCTATAGTTAACTTTATGTTTTAATGAATTTGGTTGTTTTAATTTAATCGTAATGAATTAAAAACTTCAATAATAACAACACAGAAAAGTGAAATTAATCTTAATTTTAATGCTAGAAATTCTAATTTATAAACGAAAGTTCTGTCGTTTAGAAGTACTGATAGTACAACAAACACACCAGAAACAGCTGACTCTAATACATTTAATTTTTATTATTGAGCTTATTTAAAATTCAATTTAGAGAGCAGATGGAAATTGCCACAAAGTTAAATTTTGTTGCTTGGGGTGGGTACGTTCTAATTTGTAGTTATTGCAAATTATAAAACTAAATTAATTGCCTGCAACAAAACGCAATCCAGAAATTGCAGAAATTTATCTAGCATCTATGAAGCAGGTGCAGTATTAATGCACAAACCAATAAGCGAATATTTTTTTGTATTGGAGAGTGAAGAAGGATATAAATTTTCCTTATTGTGTTCAGTCTGTCAGATGGAAAAATAAATAATGTGCGGAAGCATATAAAAACTTTACTAATCGTATAAAAATATCCACATGAGAACATATGATTAATGCACTAAATGCACTGTATAAGCGAAGCTAATTGATTATAAGGTAAATTTTTTGTCAGTTTATGTTAGAAAATAATATAATTTAATGAAACAATAACACGGATATCAAAAAATTGTGATGGACTTTTAACGATTAGGATGTGCTCAAAAAATATTCGAAACAAATTACATAAGGACTTAAACTTAAACAATAGTTTTAGGACGCTTCCCTGACTGTTTTTCTAAATGAGTGACTGGGATGGGTGGTAACAATATGTTCTGTAGCACTTTAAAATGTTGATTAGAAAGTGGATGGACCATGCTGGACAACTAAAAATGAATGTATGGAAATCCACAGGTCCGTAATTATTCATAATAATTGCCATAAATGTCTTCATTTATTATTGTAATTTAATAGTTATTTATGTATCAAGTTATACCCGCGATACATACGTTTTATTTCACTTTAGAAAAACCTTTTATAATGGATTTGTTTATATATCTCGTATCCAAGGTATTAACAACAAATTATAGTCAAGTGAAAAATAAAATTACAAAAATATGTAGAAATTATGATTTACTTAATGATACTTTTAATAATAAATCTTATGCTCTCAAATCTTAATTGCTTTGAATTCAATATATTTTTTGCTGTTTTTATTGTAAAATTTTCATGAAGAACATGCAAAGTTTAAGCACAACAAAAATTTTAAAGTACGTAGGGAAATTTCCATTGTTAAACAACATCATAATTTTGGAATATACGATTTCGAAATAATGTTTTGTAATTTAGCTTATAAAAATGAAATTGGCGCCTGTAGGTTAAAACTAATAATTATAAATTCAAATATGAAATTCGATAAATCAAAGATACTTGTATCATAGGTAACGTACCTATTTGTGTCTACAAACATTGTGTGGGATACAATGAAAGTGTACAAAAAAATCCCAGCGTAAAGTTCATTTATCACAGGTTTTATTATAGTTGATTGTATTGATAATATATCAATAGTTTATGATAAAAAAGAACCGGTTTTATAAATATATATATGGCCTTCCTGTAAATATCACATTTTTACGTATTCGACCTAAAAACAACCAATATGAATAAATTTCTATGGAATAATTTCCTCCTTCAAAATATTTATAATTTTGAAAGTAGGAAAAATATTATATACTTATTTCTAAATTGTTGGAATCAAGAAGGCAATTTAGAGTCAAACTATACAAAATGTTTGACTTAAAACTTACCAGGTCTCTTCGACAACTAAAAACGATATTGAATAAAAAGTTCTATTTAGTCCATCACTCATTTGCCCTGTTGCACCAAGCTCTGCTAAATGCTCAATTAACTACATAATTGCGCGTTTAAAATTTAGCAGCTGCAGCTTATTGGGTCATTTAAATTTGTTGCTAAGCAACGCAGCAAATAACAATCATTTAGCCAATAACATGCCGCTGCTAAATATTTATCACGCTGTTAGTTTAGCAGAGGTTGGTGCAATCGGACAATTATGTCCTACGACATATGTTATCGAAGTTGTAGAGAATCAAATTTCTAACATTTTTTATCTGTAACAGTTATATATATTTTCCAATATCGTTACTCAAGATCCGAATAACTTCAAATAATATGATGTCAGACACAAAAAATACTAATGATTAAACAATAAAAAAGTTATTGCAAAAAATTGATTTCGAACACACAAAAAATTTGTTATCTCTAGAGAATATTTTTTTTAAAAACGATATTTTTTAATTAGATCTACTTATATCCGAGAGGTTGCCCACCATTTCTGGGACACCTTGTATATAGCAGCATTATTTTCAATTTTCTCACCGCACCGCAGTAACTTCCAAAGTTTTCACTACCGTTACCAAAGTTGTAGGATATTAAATTCTCTACAATTTAGTAATGTCTTATTTCATCGTAAAATCAATATTCGATAAACCTGACCAAAAACTTAATTGTTAATATTTTATGCATCTGTATTTCGTAGTCTATTGATAATAGAGGAAAACGTCACACACAAAATTTGATTGTGTACAACTAATTTAAAATCAGTTTTTGTCATAGGATCAATAGCAAGAGAGATATTCTTGGAAATATTATTTCCACGGTGGATTTTTTAAGATATTGACGAAACAGTAGCACCTTCAAGGTCTAAAACTTTTCTTAATTTATAGAATTGAACAATAACATGGAAAATACGGATCGTAGAAGGCTGCGTTCGTTTCTGAGTACAGAGTGTTAAAACTAATTCAACAAAAATATAATATAATGTGACGCGCTACGAAGAAAGGGACCTAACCAACAAAAAACCTATTTTCAGATTATGAGCGTTTTAGGTCAATTTGAGGTTGCTCTTCAAGTTTGTGAAGTCGAAAAATTTTTTCATTCATTATTTTTTATAAAAAAAGACCGTTAACGATAGCAGTTCAAAGAATATTTGAATCATCTCTCTCTATTCACACATTAACGTGCACCGTGTCGGTGTGGTACCCGGGCAAGAGAGAGTAAGAATATCGGAAATTCCTATCGGCTTATCGCCTATACTTTCGCTTCTCCTGTAAAATTTTAGTTTGGCTTTCTTCGTGGCTATCAAATTCTGACATTTTTGCCAAGTTTACTATCCGAAAATATGGAATTAATATTATAATCTGATAACTTCTAGAAAGACATTCTTATAATATACTTTTAGTATCCGTTTTTATTACCAATTTGCAAAATTTCATCAAAATATTTTAATGATTTAATGCCAAGTTATTGTAGTTATATAATTATCTTAAATTCAATTTCTTATTACCTATTTTAAATAATATGATTTGCGAATTGACGTTAACAATTTTCATTTCATTGATAGTTTTTGGGATAATCTTTTCAGATTCTCGGGGAAACATAATCTGAGTGCATGAGTTGAATGAAAATATTAACTAACGTCTACTTACAATAGTGAAGTCTCCATATTAGCATATTATTAAAATAATTAATAAACTTGCTTGTAGGTGTACCTACATTAAAGTTAAAGTAAATTTATATGCGATTTCTAGCGAGATTTTTATTTTTACTATGAAATATTAACTTTCAGTTAAGTTTAATTTATTTTTTGTCAGTTTTTCATTTCAGTTTCCGTATACAACATCCTAATACGTACAATCCGTAAAACTTTTACTAATTTTATTTTTAAATAAGTAGTATATCTTTAGTAAATATATTATTATTAAAATGGAAAGCTCTCAGCTGGTCAATGGAATACCAGATTTCTTCAATTTTTGTATGCATGTATATTACTATTATGTTATACATACCATAATAAATATTAATATAATTTTATTTCGGAAGTATGGAAGTGGAACTCCCCTGTACTATACAACTATAGATAATTTAGATTAATAAATACAAAACTATTTCCTTTTCTGATCGCAGTTCAATTGAATTTCCGCAGTTTTGCAATTAAATTAACACGCTGATAAATATTACTATAATAGCTTACCAAACCGTTTAAGTTAAAAAGTTGAAAATTTCTCCGTAATACGTCTACAGTTTAGCTTTCATTAGGAAGTAGTGTATCTTAGCTTTTTAATAAAAGTAATTGCATTAATTATTGTAAATATAAAGTGGACAAAAAATGTTGTATATGCATTAAATTATTACCATTAAGGTAGCTTACATAAATGATTTTTTAAATTTTTTGGGATTTTCCGTTGTGACATAATGCAGCAATAATAAATCATGAATTTCAGTTGATAGATCTAACCACAAAACATAGTTTCAGTATACGTGTATCAATAAACAATAAAAATATTAATTACATAAAAATTATTAATAAATTTTGTTATGTGTCGTGAATTCATGCACAATTTATTGTTGTTTTAAACAATTAAAGTATCAATACTAATTTTAAACAAATACTTTTTAAGTTCCCTTGCACCTAATTTCTTGACCACAAGTTTTATTGTGTTGATATCAGTTTAGTACAATATCGACAACTTTCACTTTATACCTCAAAACCATGCACCCAAAAAATTACTGTTATAAAAAAAGAATAATTTAGCAGCACCTAGTTAATATTATACAATAATTTCTAGCTACAAGGCGTACAATCACCATCTTTTATTATTGTTATTTTCATACCAATACCAAATCAACGAGACGTATTTATTTTAATTAATTAATTACTCTATTCTGAAAGCCAGATGGCTAGTTTAAATTAATGAGGTGTCCACTCATCTTAAAGTTTGTATCATATAATATATTTATAAAAAATATAATAATGTCGGTTAGTAAGCCGTTTGTCAATGATTTATTGGAATATGTGATGATGAGAGGTTAACATTTTAAAAGTATAAAAATGAAAGTACTTATTTAACTACCTGTGTTATAATAATGTCAGAGTTAAACGATCCAATATTGGATGAATATTCTTATCGATAAATTTAAGTGTCAGTAATAGAAATATCAACTTGCATAATATCGATCAATCTGTTTTACGTACTGTTTGTTTATTTCTGGTTGAATGAAATCAATTATATAAAATAAAAGATAAATGCAGAAACTCGTTACAGAAACATGCAGTTAAAAATAAAAATTTAAGTTATGTCTAAATTATATTATTTACAGTTAATAAATTCTGAATATTATGTTAATGATGATGATGGTTATGCATCCAATTTTCTTGTATAGGGTTAAAATTGCCTACAATTTAGGTTTCTTCCGAGCATTTACAGTCATATGTATGAACTTAATATGAATGCACACGAATACTAAAATTACGCTTATTTGTTGAAGATTAAAATTCTAATTTTGAAGCTAAACGTCAGCTTATAAAAAATATCATTTCACATTTACTGTCATAAATCCGGCAAAAGAATAATTTTATGAACGTAAAACCATTCATACGAATATCAGTGTACAAATGTAAACACAGTAGAAGGTGTATAATTTTGTTTAATATTCATTTTCTTTAATAACTTTTTTAATCACTTCTTGAAGAAAGTTATTGTAAGTAATAAGTATATTCGGATATAAAATTAATTTTGCTTAATTTTGAATTAAACTGAAAAACATGACTAAATAAGATATGTTTAACGAAAATTTGGTTTCAACATGTAAATTAATTTCTAAAAATTGTTAGTATTTTTATTTAAACAATTTCGAGACACTCTAAATTGATGCAACTTAAAAATTTAATTAATTTTTTTTAAGTTTGAGTACGTTAATGATCATAAAAGTGTAATAATCATAATATTTTATAGAAAAACTCAATTTTCTAAATATCCAATAAAATTGTAATTTTATAAAATTATCAGTTAGATATAAAACTTCATTTAACAAAAAAAGTTTATTAATCGCCAGCAGAGGAAAATAATAACGTAGATATACCTACTGATATCACATTGAAAAGATTAGAAACATAATTGCTTGGGTTTCTATTATTAATATTGATTTTTTTTTGTATATTTGATTATTGTATTTTTTGTAATTTGTTGAATAAAACTTTATCTAATTAATGGTTTTATTTATGATTTACTTAAAATAAAAACTTTCATATTCAAAACCTGAATATTTTTAAGAAACTTTTTTTCGGATTACTTCACAAATAATACTTTTTTATAACATAAAACCAATAGCTGTCTATTTCATTTTCTAACAAACTGTATAGTATACTAATGAAATGGTTTTTGGATATAGGAATACGTAAAATATTAAAAATTGAAAATTGAAATACTTTTAGTCAATTCACTAGAATAAATTTCCGCAACATTTAATTATGTATACATCAAGGTCGGCCCACGAATTCCCAGTGCTCTATGCGAGATTTTTTATGCTCCCCTTACCAGTTCGAGTTTTTTTTAGTTTAAAAATATTAATGAAAAACAGTCAAAACATCTGGCAGGCACCTCGGATCGTCCTGCGCCCTATTCCCTCGAGCCGACCCGAGGGACAAAACAAAGTACATAATAAAAAATATTGTTTATTTTTAAGGGTATAATTAATTTATTTGTAATAATAACCCGTTTATATGTATATAAAAATCCATATTAACTCTTCCGGTTTTATATAAAAAGTTCTCATTTATCTACTGTAAAACAAAATTAGATTATTGTCAATAAATTAACATATGAAAGTTAATCTTGACTATAAGATCTTTTTCAGTCAACAACATTTAGATTAATTAGATTCAATTCTGTAAAATACGATCATTATATGTATACAATTTCTTGTAAAATGTCTCGTAAATTATCATTTAACGAAAGTTTATACCAAATTACAAATATTGTAGATTGTCTTGGATCTTCTTCATATCATGGAGAGTACAAAATTAATGATTATTGTACCTATTTTCCATGTCATTTCTAACATATGCAATATAATAACCAACACGGTCATTATCATTAACAAACCTAGTAATGAAATATGATTAAAAGTTATTAAAATAGCCTTTAATGATTTTATGCATTCAGTTTGACAAATATATTATTTTGCAATTATTATTTCATATACTCAGTAAATGTACCGCAACGAAAGATACTTTACAGTAAAATGTGAAAACTAATATCTCCATTGGTTGTGGATTAGCTTATTACTAGATAATTGATATATAGCTCTTTTTTATATACATTTAATTTTCTTACAGGTATTGAGGTAGACAATCAAGTTTTTGCTCTACTTGTTCCAACAAAAGAAATTTTTATTTATGCAGATTGAAGGCGCTGATATATTTCAAATGTTAAGTTCAATTATGTACCAACGTATAGCAAAAAAAACCTATTTGGTTCTATTGTAGATAATTTATGGGAAATTAGTTAGTAGTTTGGTACGTAGCAAGTTTCCAATTTGATACTGTATAACACATTCAAGTTAAAATTGGTAAAAAAGTACGTTTTACCTTGAAACTAAATTATTCCAAATTTGAAGATTTCTCATATCTAATTTAAAACTTGTATTGATAAGTTAACGAAATTGTGGAATTTTAGAAAGACAAATAGTTTTGTGAAGTTTATATCAAAATTGTCAGTGCACATAATTTTTGGAGGGCAAATTACTACATATATTGTAATGGACAAACTTTTCTTATAATTAATTATAAACTTCAATCAACGGTGAAAATAAGTTTGCAGGATAACTCAAAAACTGATTACTGGGTATAATTATTTTCCATAGAAATCAAAAAAATAATATTAATTTGTATAATTTTATTATAAAACTCATCTTTTGTCTTATTGCTTATACAAATGTTGGTAAATTAGAAGATATATAAGGAGAATATAATTCTTAGTCATTTTTTTTTTCATATGAACAATTAACTTCTAATAAAATAAGAAAACAAAATAGAAAAGGCAAGTTAAATTGTAAAAAAGAAATGGGTATTGTTTTCCTATTAATTTCTTATAATATCAATTGGGAAATAAATCAAAACAAACTAATCGATAATAAAATAACAACTGTTGTGTTTGGACAATTAATTTTATTAGGTTATATTTTGCACTTTGAAACTTTTTTATGGCAGTTTCTTTGGCAGTTTATTTGTTTTGAACAAAGTCATAATGGGAATTTTATATAATTTTATTATTATTAATAACTAAATAATAGATTTAATAGATTATAATGTAAATCCATGAGCAAATTTGAAAACGAAATATACTAGAAGACGTAATTTAACTGAAATAAAATCAATAGATGAGTTAATATCGCTTTAAATATTTGGTTAGTAGCTAAATGTCGATTATTTATATTCATTTACATATGAGTTGTTTGTTTTTGTAATTTAATCTTCAGCGACCGTTTTGTTAAGTTAATACAAGAATTCAAAAAGAAAGTTCTCAATAACATTAAAATATCGAATAACACCAAACATTTATTAAAAGTTCATAGAACATTTTTGCATTTTAATTTAGTAACAACCATTAAACTGAAAATAATTATTATTGTCATTTCTAATACCTAATACTTATTAAAATATTTTTCAAATATCCCTTTGTATGTTGGATCAGTGCAATTTTATAAGTCATAAATCTTAACTATTTTGGGATGAAATATGGACAAATCTCGAGGTATAGGAAATTATAGGAATATTATATCAAAACGTTTGATTTTACAAAACCTACATATTATTCCTGAAGAAAAGAAAAACTACTTTTATAAATATTTAACCAAACAATAGCTATAAAAACACCAAACCATATCCAATAAAATACTTTCAATTTGTTTTTTCAATGTTGATGCTTTTACTTTTCTGATCCTTATATGAAATGAAATTTGATGATGATATTTATGGATATCTGTCCTCTCCATTTCAGTATATTTGACATAAAATATCTACCCAAAATGGAAAATCCCGTTGTCTCAGCTTGAAATAAAAATACAATAAATTATCATAATTTATGTATAAAACTGTACATTTAAAATACTATAAAAACCGAAAGTATATTTTGATAGTTTATATGCAGTTTTTTCTACCACAAAGTTTCTAATTTGACATGTAAAATTATTCGAAAAATAAAACTTAGCAGCGTATGAAAATATACTCTGTTTAACGTGCCGACAAAATTTATTTCCCAACACTATTTTCAAATTATTGTTAACTAGAAGTAACCAATTAGGCAAATACCAGGACCAAGAATGTGTATGTTGCAAACTATTGCAAGAAATTAAATATTTATTTGGTTTTATAGCGCTGATTTAATTACAACTATAACTTTATTAAAGCCAACAAAAATAACCTGATATAAAACAGATAAAAATCTGCCTGTAAAGGACACCAAACAACCTTCAGTGTATTTCTGACGAATTTTTTTATTAATTCAAAGGTTTTATTAATTGGCAAACAAACCAGTTTTAGAATAATTGTTTTCTTATAAGTGATTTAGAGTGCATTGTCTGTGAGAACGACAACGCCCTTTCAAGATAATATATGCCAGAAGTAGAATAGAAGTAAACATTATATTATAAGCTGAATCTAAACCGGGTACGCCTTGCTATTCAAAGCTATTAATAAAATTCTAATATTTTGCAACTTTGTTAAATGTAGAGCATTTAATTTTAAGTAGGTACACACGTAGCTAAGTAAAATATGTATATTGTTGCTTAAAATTTAGATTGATAAACGTTGTGATCTAGTTAGTTTGCTTTAGGCAATTTAGTTCTATATTTTGCTTTAAAAGAAATCAATTACTTCTATGCATAATGCGGTTACATTATAGGAACTTTTTTCAATTATAACTTATCCGCAAAAGACTACGAGATATAATAACACACCTGCAAGAAATGCATAGTGTTAGTTTTCCAACTAATCTAAAATACATCGAATCAGTGGACTGGTTGAAACAATAGTTAATTAATTCCTTATTGAATATATTAGATCTAATACAGATAATTAGAACATATTTAATTTTTTATGAATAGAATCAAGCAATGTACGTGTATTGTATGCACTATATTTTATATTCAGAACGTTGAAATAAGCTATAAATTGAATTTTTGTGACATGAAAATAAGTAGAAAGTAAATTTCCAAAACTGTCACTATACTTAAAAGGAAAATATTTTATATAAATACTAATGTAGTGACTTGCTTTTAGATTGAACAAAATTTTTACAGAGAAGCGTACTCCTAATATAACAATTCTCTCTTAATTAAATTTAGAAGGGATCTTCCAACGACATTTAGACAAAATAAATCAACCACATAAGTTATTTGCTATAGTTAATTATTGTAAAAGTTTAATCAACCAAATACCCACTGCATAATATGTTAAAGTTGATGTTGCGGTTTATAGTTTGAGAAAATATTTTATCTACAAAATGATATAATTATGTAATGCGTTCTTTCACTTGACATATTATGGTGTGTGATTAGAAAGGGAAACCACTTAGATCCTAAAAAACTGGATGTTAATGGGTATGATATAAGGGCAGACAAATTTTGATTTTTTTATTATGTTGTTTAAGAGAGAGAGGATTTCAATAATTAATTTTTTGTGTGTTTTACTATAGAAACTCTAAAATATCATCAGTGTTCCTGGTCCACAATTTTGACTTTATATACTTTTTCCTCAAACGAATTTAGTTAATTTTTCCTACTATTAGTCTATACTAATAGATAATAACCTCGAAATGATTATATGTATGCTGCTTGTCTTCAATAAAATAAAAATAAAAGTGATTTTTCTTCAGACGTCATTTAAGTGTGACATTATTCTGCTGTACTGATTATGTTTAAGTGTCACTTTATTGCCGGCGACAGGTAAAGTTCTACTTTATCTGCCGCCGGCGCTTAAGTACTACTTAAGCGCCGCTGGTCATAAGTCAAATTAATTGTCAAAAATTTTTAGTTAAAATTTCAATTAATAATTTTACAATTTAATGAATTGTTTGCGTTTGAAGAAAAAACACCAACCTCTGCACATAAAGCATCACTTAAGCTCCTCATAAAATAATATACTAATATTTGTAAATAATAAACAATAATTCAAGGAGTAGGTAATAAAACAGCACTTGTTTAATAGCGCACATCATAAAGTGACCATCAGAGTATTGCACTTTCTATTATTAATTTGATAAAATTAGTATAATTAACTGCAACGGTTTCTTATCATCTTTAGTTTATATTTCTTTTTTATGTCATTTTATTTGGAAATAATAAAAAGTTCTGAAAATGATCTTTTTGAAAAGATCGACATGCCGCTCAAAATCTAAGTCAAGTGTATCATATCCAAATAGTTTGATAATTCAAACAGGGACTGACCACTTTCTATATTCTATATAATTACCCAAATATGATACTGAAATAACAAACAGTTTTACTGGCTTTAAGTTTAGCACTTTTTGTTAGAAAGTTATAGGTTCCAGTATTAGTTATAAAAAATAAAAATACATCTAGGTAGTTAAATACTTACATATAAATAATAAATAATGAGTTTCAATATAATTTCATATAAAATTTAAATAACAACAAATAATATAGTTACGTGCAAATGTGGAACAAGCAAGGTTATTGTAGAAAGGTTTTATGTAGACCAACATCAAGTACATAAAAACTATAGGTAGTTTAGGAAAAATTATTGAAATCAACTCTGGTTGCATTGATTAAAATCTAGTATCTAGTCACGAAAAATAATAAAATTCGAACAAAAATATTTTTCCGTTTGGAAAAAATTAGTCACACAAAGTAGGGGATAATTTTCTTCTATATAGGAAAAACCCTGATGTATATGTATAAAGACAGTTTTTTTATTTAGATTATGCAAAAAAAAATTAATATTAAAATATAAATCCGTTATCCCTGAACAATTTATATACATCTACGCATAGCAATCCTTTTGCGGTGCAATTTGCAAAACATCATTCTTTCATTAGTAATTTCTGTGTGGGTCTTCCAGAGGAAAAGTCACATATCATCCCAATTACAATAGGTTGATTGTTTGACATTTACTTATATGGTCCACCGAACAAATAATTTTAATGTTGTTATTTCTAGGTAGGTAACAGTTATAATTAGGAACAATTTGGTTTACTAATTATCTTTTTGATATTAAGGACTAGTTTTACAATGTTAGGAGGATAAATTATTATATTCTACGAAAATTCGGAAATAATCTCAACAGTGCAGAATGTTGCCTTGACAATTATTATTACCTAATGTAGATTGTTGGCCGCTATTCTAATAGTCTGCCATGCAGTTTTATTCGAAATTTGTAACAAATTTACTAATTTGGCTTTAAAGGTCAGTTTCTCTAATGTTCAAAAGTGTACTTATAATAAATTGAAGGCAATTAATATAGCACATAAAGTTTCCACAATAAGTAATAAAACTTTAAAAAATTTAACTTTTTTTCTACATCTGTTTAGTTTAGGTAATACACCTAAAGCATAATTTCACTACATGATGCATCGTAAAATTATATAAATTACGAAAAAACGTGTAAAGGTAGAGCTATTAAATTTAAAAAATGTATTTATTGTGGCTACAGCTGAAACTTTAACCGCAAAAAATAAACAATACGTAATTTAGACGTGAGATAAACTTAATTTCCAATTTAATTTTGGTAACAAATATGTTTTAGCCAAGTGTTAATGTGTTAAAGACAGGTTAATTTATATCCATTCTAATTTAATTGTTTACTTAAAATTTTCATGTAAAGACAGGTTAATTTATATCCATTCTAATTTAATTGTTTACTTAAAATTTTCATGTTTGTTGTAAATTTTGGATTTAATACAATCTATCAATCGCTCTTAAGAATCAGAACTAATTTCTTATTAATTGTCAAAAAATCTATCAAAAAATAATTATGACCAACTTAAAATAATTTAGAAATATTGTAAAAAAAATATCAAATATCTAAACAAATAACAAAATCATATAACATATTATTAAGTATGGAAAATTAGTTATTAAAGATAATTCTACTTCGTCTTTAGTTTATGTAACTAACAACTTTTAATATTATTATTCGCATAATTGTTATTTAAATATAACCCCATCTTAGCTCTAAATTTTAAAATAAAATGGAAATCAATCAAAATCACATAATTCATAAAATGTCACCAGACACAAAACTTTATTTATATAATCCAAAGTTTTGATCAAATTTTTAATAATATCTTAAATTTTGGGTAGTTAATTTAGTTGTTATCTATGGGGAAACACAAATTTACATACAAATTGTTCATAAATGATTGATAGGCGTTTGCATTTCCCGCTATTTTAGTTACGTGTTTTTTTGGTGTTATAGAAAGGCTTTGTACTTCGTTTTTTCGATACTGCTGCATATTTTGTTGATAAGTAAAAAAACAACCTCAAACCACTAGCAAGGAGGTAAGGATACCATCATTCCGAGAAGAATAATAACTACATTCAAACGACTATCAATCATTTATCATTTATGAACACTCTGTATAAACCATTGTAATGGTTTCACAAAGGACGCGGAAAGGATTCAGGTTTTGTTATTGAATAAGGGAGTTTTTTTTAATCAATCTTCGGAATAACTTCGTTTATCTCGCAGGATTAAAAATATATTAGCTTAAAAATCGATTAAAAATTACGTATAAGTAAATGATCTGAATTAAGCTCTGTTACGAAACAGATTTGGTTTAATAAGGATGATTTTTTTTCAGTTTAATTCAGACCGTTTATTTCAGGATTTTTGAGTCGATTTTGTAAGCTAATTCACTTTTAATCTCCCGAGATAAACGTGGTCAATATTTACAGCAAAACGCACTTAATTTTATTTCGATCATTTATCGAAAACTTTAAAGAAACTCACCAATATTATGTTGACCGGTTTTCTATTTAAATAAAGGAACTGAGTTACAAAACAATTTCTTAACTGAAAATGATGAATATTGCAAAAATCACTTTCTGTATTTTTTTCTGTACCTGAAAAAATATATATTTTTATTATTCTTTAATGAAAACAAGTTTATAAATATCACTTTGTAAAAATGTAACGAAACAAGTTTTGAAAGTAACGACATTACGATCAATATTTTAGCATATTACAACTACTTATCTGAATTATTTTTGTTTTTCTTATTCTGCATTATACATACCTACATGTTTTTTACATTTATCGTATGATGGTGAAACAGCAATGTAGTTATATCATGTGATATGGAAATATGAAAATTCACTACTTATGCATTGTTGTTGACCTTAATAATTATGGGTAGTTTAAAGTCGATTTGAAAATTGAAACCTGTTACATATAATGTAATATTTTAATTTCGTATGGTCTTGTAAACAATATTATTCATTATTTGGTTTCAATATCTCAGAATATTAATAGTAACGCTCTGAAAAGTTCGACTCCATGGGCATAGTTATGTTAGGTTAAGGCCACCTTGCAATACCTATTGTATTGTTTAAACTTTATTAAATTATTTATATTTATTTCTTAACATGGGAAATTTTCAAAGCAGTAAGTTTCTTAGGTAATTTACAAACTTAATTATCGGTTATTGTAAATCCAAATCAAATGTAGGTATTAATGACAAAAATAATTATTTTTAAGTACATCTGCATAAAAGAACATTGCGGAAGAGTTCTAAGTCCATTGTCCGTTAATTAAACTTACTTTGAATTACAGTAATTATGCTTAAATGCACATCAGTAGAAATTTCACAGCTGTCATCCTGATGCATGGTGTTTAATATCATCCACGGTCGGTTAGCTCATTACAAAAAGAATTGTGTCAGTTGACAGTTTTAGTATTAAGAATTGTTGTCTTTATTTTTGTATTAGGCGCTTTAAATAAACACCTTTGTGAAAATTTAGTGCTTTGAATTGTTGAGGCAAGAGACAGGGCCGGTTTAAGAACTAAGTAGTTATTTTTTGTCTCGTTTTTGTAACCATTTTCTGGATATTGGAATCTCAAATGAAACCAACCATTTTTTTTATACACAAGTACAGGAATATGTGTATGTAGAAGGAACAGGAAATAATCTTTGACATTCATTTTCCGGTACTATCTTTTTCTTTTTCCAAAATCCACTTTAACAAAACTATTAGCATTCTCTTCAATTTCAATGTACTGAATAAGTCCACCCCATTTGAAATAGTTTTCACGTAAAAAAAAAATGATCAAAGATTCTCAGGTATGTTTTCTTCATCATATAGCTGTTATAAAAACCAACCTTGATTGGAACATTTTTTTAAATTTAATTTTGTCTAAAAAATCGTCTATTACAATTTTCATTATTAATTTCTTGCTTTTATATGACAATTAAATTTATGAATCTGTATTATTACGAACCAACATAATGAAATGTTATAATAGGGCATGCGATTTTTTATTTCCGTTCTAGATTATTGTTAGTTACGGATCTGTGTACAAGCGAAATAAAAATAACCCTGTCCTGACTTACATAACTTATTCGCACGACAAAGATAACAAGAAATTTAACATTATCCAAATTTGTTTTACGACAGAAAGGTGTACAACTTGCAACACCCCAGTTTTTTTATAAAACGTGTCAAACCGATTAATTTTTTTGCAAAATACCCAACGACAATCATAATTAGTTTACGTCGTAGGTGTTACTTAATTATATTTGAGATAAACTAAAAAATCGTGCATTTCACAACAACCAATTAGTGAAATTTAACATTAACAGCCTACAGCACAAATGCATTGAAATAGAAGATAATAAAAGCCGATGTTCCATAATGAATCCTTTGCAAATGTTTCAATAATTGCTCTGAAGATTACAGTGAATATAACATTGATTCAATTTTAACAGTGGAGTGAAAGTAGTTTTTCTTGATATATGAGTTTTAGTTTATATTCAGCTCATCAGATTGTTCCCAAAAGTAAAATCTAAGATATCTCATCTGCCTGTTGCAAATCATGGTAAACGTGACTTCATATGAATATAAGTTTCTCCGAGGTTATTTTTTTATAATTATTATTGTTTTTTGTGGTTTATATTGGGAGAGGCGAAATTCTTTTAGAGATTATTATTCGTCGTCCTGGCGCGATAGAAAATCATAATAAATTTACATAAATATTTATAAGGATACTGGTTTTAATGTAGGAGTTAAATAACATGTCATGATGATTGTATTATTACGGATACGGACATTATTTAACGACTATTTTACTAGGAGTAGATTGACGTTATAATATACCTAAATGATTTATAAAGCACATTATACCCACTATAACTACAATAATTGTAACAACCATAAACCTTTTATCATCGTTTTTAGTACAATTTGCTGTTCAGTATGTGTAGAGAGAAGGAATCTTTCGCCTGAAGTATTTTTATCTGTTTTTTTTTGTGTGTTGTTTCTACGTTCATATTTTATCAGATCCTTTCCGATTTTATAATGTGATTAAGAAGAATTAAGAAGTATTAATTATTGCATCTTCGCCCCTATTTTTTATTTTGGGAATAAAATAAAAGGCATTTCGGACATAAGCGCATTATTAAAATTTGCTGTACTTGGAACTCTCCATAAACTCTAGATGTTTGTTACATTTACCGTTACATCAAATTGAAGATTTGCTGGAAGTGGCACGTCTTCTAGTTATGATGACAACCAAATTTTTTACCAATTCGAAATGAACTTGAGTCATTATATTTTGAATTTTGACTTCAATTACAAAACTTATATCTATTTTGCCACCATATGTACTTTATAAATATCCAATACCGGATTTATTATACCTAAATTATAACGAAATTTCACAATTTACTTCCATTTTTCATAACCACAATTTATTGCCCTAATTGAAAATTAAAGCGGTTTATTTAGCAAATAATTTTTTACGTATTTTTTGTGGCTAGGAACAATGAATTTTTTGACCATAACTAATTATTTGTAAAAACGGAACTGCATAATTATCAGAACAAAATCACGTCCTTCATCTGTGTAAATAACTCACCTTTCTGTTACTATAATAAATATAGTCTTGGGTAAATTGAAATTATCTATGAAAACAGATAATAATTGTTCTGTTATTATAAGCAAGGAAAACTGGATTGGAACTTTTTTATTTATTTACTATTAAACAACATTTAATTGAAAAAGTTTTTTAGTTTTAATTTGTTAAAGTTTTTATAGTAAGTCCTTTATGATCAGATGAACACATTAAATAAATTTATTAGATAATTGAAAACATATCTTGTAAACAATAAAATAAAGATTATATTCCTCCTTCATGACAGTTCAATATAAAATTATATTGTTTCTAATCCCTACATTGTTGCAAAGATAATAGTCTGGTATCATATAACTATACACATAGATATACAATTTATAGAAAGTATTTAAAATTGAAAGTTTTCGAAGCTTAGTAATCAATTTTTAATTACCTGTATAGATAGATAGTAGCAGTTGTTTGCCGATAAATGTATTAAAGACATTTAGTGACTAGTTACTAAAAAATGGTATAAATGTAATTTGTCTTTTTATTGGACCAAAAACAATTATAACGCTTTAAGAAAGGTAATAATATGAACTCAAGTAGCTGTTTTCCACAAATGGTGGTAATACAGTGTTTAGAAATAGTAAGAAATTTAAAATCTTGTCGTTTCAGCAGATATACATATATATATATATATGTAAAGTAAAAGTTTGAGTAGGAACTTTTCAATGTTTAGTAGCCTAATATATATATATATATATATATATATATATTAGGCTACTAAACATTGAAAATCTTGATATAGTGAAAAAGTTCCTACTCAAACTTTTACTTTCTTTTACGTAGTATAAGGAAGTATTGTAATCGTGATTTTTTTCGACTTCGAGATTTTGATGGATTTACACGTTTTGAGGGCCCCTGAATCCATTTTGACCATTTTCGCCATGGCGTCTGTCTGTCTGTGTGTCTGTCTGTCTGTCTGTATCCACCATAACCCAAAAACGACTTATCGGATTTGATTCAAATTTCATATTTAAGAGTTTGAACAAATTTGTGGGTGCCACATTCAATGTTTTTCATCTACCACCAAAACAAGTGACAGTTACCTGAAGACATTTTTAGGTTTTTTAGGAATATCTTGAAAAATAAACAATTTATGAGATTTTTTTATTCTTTAACATTGATTTAGAATTGAATTTTGAACAAATTTTGTTTGAACTTTTTTTTGAAATTCCGTCAAAAAATTTCAAAAAAACTAGATATTCTTAAAACACTTTATATTTCTCATAGTACGCGTTGATAGTTGAATCCGATGGTCGAGGTAGGCCATGTGTTTCATTATATGGCTGCCAAACAGAGGGTCCCGGGTTCGAATCCCAGAAGGACCGGTCCATTAGTTTTTTTTTATTTTACTGGTTTCTATGGTACCGAAAACAATAATAATGAATAAATAAATGTAATTTCATTACGGGAGATTTTTTTAAGTGAGTAATAGGTCAAAAATCTAAAATAAAACACATTTTTGTCGTAAAATTCGGTTATAATGAGTGGGACAAGGACAGATTTATGCGTATTGCAATAAGTGCGACGGAGACTATTTGAAAATTGCTGGAAACATTCAAAATTTTTACAAGAAATTTAACTTAATTTCTTTAGGAAAAGTAATTATTGTGATACTATCCGTAAGTATAAGAAAGTCATGTGTTGGGCACATCAGATATTTTTGTAGGTACACCACTCACCCCTCGGATTGAATTCTTGATTATTTTTGGAAACCTTCTTGTATTTCCTTTGCTAGAAATTCTCAGACAAAGTCAAGTGCATGTTAATGTTAAATCTAAGGAAAGATCTTTTCACTTCTGGATAAGTTTACTTAACAGATAAATTTCTTAGTTACAATAGTTAGAATAATAAAAACATTTTTTTGCAAGATAAAATTATATGGAGACGAAAAGATCGGCCTTAAATCTAATAGTAAATAAACGTCCAAAACGTTCAACTAAATTGAAATATCGATCTGATTTATTACAGAAAGCAATTAGTTTCTTCTATGTACCTAATTTGAAGAATAATTTAAATAACATCCTACTATGATTCTACTACATTTTCTGAGCTCTTTTGAATTTTTAATTTAAACACAGATTTAGAAAAAAATGCATATTAAAGACAATAACTTAGATGCAAAATTTATTTTAGAAAGTGATTTAATTTTTGTCTTTTTCTTCCACAGACACCGTATCGTCTTTTGCTCGTTTATTTCACAAATTATATTAAATAACTTTTTGAAACTGAGAAGAAATAAAAAATAACCATTTATATCGATTACACTTTCATATTGTTCTTCTATAAATAGAAAGGCCACACCAGAGTGATGACGATATTAAAAAAAAACACAATACCATATTTTAGAACTGTAATTCACAGCTATACGTGAAGGCATTATCATTTATTATTAAACCCACGAATTAAATTTGTTGAATAATCAAATGAATAAGAAAGAAATGAAAGTATTTATAAACTTACCACTCATCCCATTTTGGGTGAATCAATCTTAAATTTAAGGTATATCTTTGGAGAGGGCTACTAAGTAAATTGATGTAAAAGTTGAAAGGATATTTTTAAAGACACATTATTATAGAAGTATTACGATCCTGCTCCTGGTAAGTTGTACCTACTTTCTTTAATGAGCTAAAATCAACAGCTATTTTTAAATAAGTAATTAAAATATCGTGAGTAGATATGTAATAAATTAAATGCTACTTAAATTTAATTGTATGTATTATTATGAATACAAATTTCAAGTAGCATTAATTCAGTAGCCTACATATGTACTTATATATTTTTTAAAAATCTCGATTACTATACTTCCTTATACTTAAGCTATCAGACAAACTTTACTTGAAAGAAGTATTAGATGAAAAGCAAAAATAATCTACTCGAACACGTAGACTTGTTATGCGACCATAACTCTCCTAAAAATATTTTTAGATTTAGTATCATTCTCGGTTCTATTTATTATTATCTCGGATGTCTTTCAACTTCCCATAGGGACTTTGCATGATTTTAAAAATAATTTTTTTTGAAAAGCTGATACCAATTAAGGTTTTCAATTTTGAGAGATAGAAGATATGCGCAATGGCAACGGTCATTAGGGTGTCTTGTGACGTCAGGAGGGACAGAGAACGTTGTTTTATTGAAAACCTCAATTATCATTATCAATATTTTTGAAAAAATTTTTGGTCCCTACTTTCCAAGTAAATAAATAGAAAGTATTGCAAAATTTGAAATTTCCACGCATTGCCCGGAAACGCCCGAATCGGCTCAAAAGACTGCTGACGTCACGAATCTAGTTCCACAGTGCAGCACGCCGCATTTTGATTTATTTCGAAAAATGTCAAACGCGTAAAAAATATTTAGACATGCCAATGTCAACTAGATTCGTGACGTCACACAGGACTCTCCGATTTCAAAGCGTTTTCGGGCGGCAATAATATATTTGAATTACGGTCAATTTATAATCGTTTTTTTATGTACAAATATTTAGTAAAAAAAATTATTTTTGCTGTAGAGTATTATTAATATAGTATCATTATTAAATTGTAATTTCGTAAATAAATTTTGTTATTGTAATTAATTTGTTAATATCCTTTTCGAAGACCTTTAAAAGTAATGCAAACATATTGTGTCAGCATGGATTTACCAAAGGACAAAAACATAAAGTAATTTACGATATCAATAAGTTTCAATCAAATTACCTGGAAAAGGCACGCGCCATAAAGTTAGTGTTGACTTTCTTCAAGGAGTTTTATTGTCTGTTGAAAAAATGTATTATCACATATAGATACATAAAAATGTTGGAGATTTAAATTTTATCTGCTGGATTCTAAGTTATAGTTTGGCAAAAAAAATTGGTCAAAGTCAACATGATTAAGGATGGGCGTGCCACAGAGCTGCATATTGAGGCCACTTATTATATCCTTAATCTATACCAATGATTTAATAATCAAAGTTAAATCATTTAACTATGTAGATATCATGAACATGGGATAACATTTATAGTTATACAGCCTGAAGTTCACAGTTTAGAAAACTTTTAGTCTTACTGTGTAATTGGAAATTGGTAATAAAAGCTTTTTACTACTTACTATAATGAAACATGAAATATTTCACATCTAACTTAAGTAATTGTAAATAAATGAAGTTAAAAAATATTATAGTTAGTGATGTACAGAAAGTCAGAAAGTAAAATCTTGACATTAATTATTTATGTGTATAAAATAAAAATATAAATTACATTAATACTACACTAGTAATGTCGTCGTTTTATGACATCCTTTAAGTGATTAAATTTACTTATATGACAGAATTGAAATCGTGTAGGTTAAATTGTTATCAAAGGAGCACGCAACATATAAATTAGTGGCTACGAGAATGTGATTGAGATGAAAATTGTAAAAGAGAATGTGAAGAACAAAATCAAGATTTTAGTCTCTAAATGGTACCTATAGATAACTTGCAGATGCAGTCCAAGCAAAAACATTAAATGTCAGCTAGTAAAAACTTACGTACATAAGTTTCTTCACCAAATACTTTTAAGAATCTCGAAAGTATAAAATCGAATTCTAAAGAACTTTAAATACTGGTTTTTTCATCAATATCCTACTGTCAAAAACTAGAGCGATAATTAAGAAAATACAAAATTAAAAATTTTAGAATTAATTTTATAAAATGACTATTCCTTTAGTTATTCTTCTAGATTGTAACATTATTAAAATATCAAATTTTATTGAATGGAGAAGAGAACATGTTGCACTCCTTGTTCATCATGAGATTATATTTAAACATCTTTATTACTTCTGGTAATTTCATTACTACATTATCACATCATTCTACGTTAGTTACCTTCTTATCTACCTAGTAATATTAACCCATCTTTAGACTACAAACCTACTAATTAAATTACAACAATTTTTATCTACTCGGTGATATTTGTTACAAAATCAACAAATTATTTATAGAATCCTTGAATATTCATTAATTAGCGAGGAAGGTTAAGACTAGTGGAGCAATTTGACCTACCTATAAGAATTATTTACTCGAAATATCCACTTAATTATCGCTCTTTTGATTAGAAATTAATTTAATTAGACTTTTGCAAAATTCCATAATCTGCGATTTACCAATCCGCCAATCAAGAAATTAAATTATTGCTCCTGACCTAACTGCAAGTACCACTTGATTATATTAATAAGGATCGGGTACAGGAAGAGTTTCTGTAATCACCAAAATCAACAAGTATTTTCTACTTTTCACATCATGAAGTAAATAAATTTAATACTTGAAAATAATTTTTCCAACAATTACGTACTTACAACATTTGAACTTGAAGAACATAGTTATTCCTTCACTTTTGTCTAGAGTAGGGAAGCTTGACACTAAAAATCATCTCTAACAATCTAACATCAGGTATTCTGCTTTCACGTTTTAAATTCCATCATTTAAATTTATTGGTCAAGCTGAAAGCTTCCTGCATACTATTTTTTTCTTATATGGATTTTATGTATTAATTATCAATCAGAGTTAGTTTTCACTACGCATATTATAATAATTAGCACTGGAACAGAAAATTATGCTAATTTTACAAACCAGGATTAACAATTACCATCAGCTAATTTCATTAAACAAATCGGTGCACTTGTTTCCGTTCAGGAAGAATAGTAATGCAAATGCGTAATTCCTTTCATTCTTTATACAAAGAAAGCATTAAATTGTTAATATGTAGGAAAATGCATGTCTATACATATTACCAAATAACTAATAGAAAACGATCAAATTAGGAATAATAAATAAAGAGGTCTGCTAGACCGTGACAAATTTTTTATTATTTGTTATATTAATGGAATATGGTATTCTATTTTATTTTATCCATTGTTCTTGAAATAGGTAATTAAACTTACAACTGTTTTTACTTTCTTTCGACCATATGTGTTTACAAATTCAGAGGAAAAATTTACAAAACTAAATTTAAATATCTATTATAGGTACCGGGTGCCCGTTTTCAAACGCGAACATAGGGATTTAACATTGTTTTTAACATTATTGTGAATTCCTGCTCACCAATGGTATATGATGCCTTCCTTCGAGGCTTCTAATTTAATCGTATTAGAACTCCAAAATAAACTGCTGGCCAATTGAAACGTACCAAGTAAATTTTTAAGTTGAATTTAAAGTCAAATATTTTGAAAACGAGAAAAGATATCAACATGAGGTTTTCAGGATTCATGAGATAATTTAATTGCGAAAACAATAGTGTGACCTGATTTATTTACTTTGAAGAACGTTACTATCTACAGGGTATGAAAGAAAGTCGTCTTTTTTTTCTCAAACTTTACCCTACCGGAATTCCACAAATTTTTTTTTATATTTTTTTGATGTCAATTTCTTTAGTCCCTGGTTAATGAGGAAAAAACCAATTTCTCAAAATTTTTATATCCCTCTTATTTTATAAGATACCGAATTTTTTATTAAATTTAATATTGTTGAACAAGTTTTTGCAATAATAATTATGCTGCCATTTTGAAAGCAAATGTCATCATGTGATATGTCGATAAAAAGGTAATTTTAAGTAGAATCTAGTTCTTATGGAAAAAATATACAGGGTTGTTTTAAAAAATTTTGAAAGTTAGTAGGTGGCCCTTCCGGTGAAACCGGAAGTGTCATCAGATTGTTTTAAACGTCAAAATGATTATTCCTTTCAACAATCAAACCATGCCAAATTTCAAATTAATACAGTTAAATGTAACAAAATGGTCGGGGTTGTATAACGATTTCGTAGCCACCCGGTATACACGAATATGAGCAAATTTTTGAAAAACTGAAAAACCCGTTTCGAGGATATAAGTCACTTAAACCAATGGTGAACATAAACCAACTAAATTACATTTTATTCCATTAAGAAAATAGCCTCAAAAAATGAATTAAAAAATTTACCAATTAGCGAACGTGTACCGATTTTTGATAAGCCACTGGTTACCAATAAATTAATGAAAGTACAAAAAGTGTACTTTTTATAAGAAAACCATTTATAAGGTATTATAATCAACTACAGAGATTGGTTCTTACAAAACACAATACGGCCGAACGACAAAAACCAAAGAAAAAATCAAATTTTCAGCAAAAATTCGGTATCTTATAAAATAACAGGGATATCAAAATTTTGAGAAACAGGTTGTTTTCCCATTAAGTAAGGACTAAAAAAATCTACATAAAAAAAATATTAATTTTTTTTTGTGGAATCACGGTAGTTATAAAATTAGACAAAAAAAGAAGACTTTCTTTCATACCCTGTAGATAGTAATGTACTTCAAAGTAGAAAAATCGGGTAAAACTATCGTTTTCTCAATTAAATTATCTCTGAAATCCTGAAAACCGCATGTTGATATCTTTTATATTATCCAAAATATTTGACTTTAAATTCAACCTAAAAATTCGCTTGGTACGTTTCAATTGGCCAGCAGTTTATTTCAATTATCATTACATCATAATAATTATTATATATGTATAAATAATTTACGTATAGTAGTAGATTGTCGAATTATTTTTGACCTAAAAAGAGATAATATTTTCAACTTTTAAAACATTTATTTGGTGCATTTTTTTAACATGTATATTATGTATAAAAAATTAGCCTCAAGCACTGATATAGACTTGTCTAAAGCCGACCCTGGATATTTAATCTATATTTGGTATTGTATCATCTATACCTCTGTAAACTGAACATGTATTAGAATAAATAACTTATTTAAAATACTTTAAATCAAAGTGGCAAAATACCATGTTAAATTGCGTTTATATGATAATTATTTATTAAAATCTTAATTGAAATTTACCTTGTGTATGTTTTTTCTGTGCGGTTAGCCATTCTAATTGTGCGTTTTGCAATAATTCATTATGACTAGCTAATGTTCAAGTTAAGCTACCCATAAACTATAAACTGGTAGTAGTTTTCGATATTTTCAAATTCTATTGCAGGATTCATAATCGTTATTTTAAATTGTCTGACAAAACTAATGATAATAAATTTTACAAAAATGCATGTGAGGGCAAATTGGCATTATTATAAATTTAATTATTGAACAAGTAGTATAAGTGTTTGTAATTAAGGTCAGTTTCTGCATATGCAAATAATTATAAGTATTTAAATTCGTTACAGCAGTGTCTCAATCTGGCAATAGCAGTTAAACAAAAAAATATTCTCAAATTATTCAATACAAAATAATGTTAGTTTTTTAGCCTCTTGTTATCTTGAGAAGTTTTATATTATTCTAACAGACAAAGAACGATAATATAAAATTCAGTAAGTTAAAAAGAAAAAAAGTTAAAGTCGTTCAATTTAGGAGTACTATTTTTAAAAATTTTAAATAAGACTAGAAGATTTTTAAAAATTCTGACCACATTTATTTTTTACGAGAATTACTATCCAGTGGTTTTTGGGGAAGTACTGTTTTAATAATAATTGTAATTTTCCAACCACAAATCAGATTATGTTCAAATTACATGTGTTTTTTTACATAATTATTTTTCATTTTATAACTGCACTATCTAAATAATTGTTGCTTGGTAGTTACCGTTCACGTAGACAAAAAATAACTTATGTAATGTTCCTAAGTCGTTCAAAGATAGCCAAGTGCGTTATTTTTAAACTGGTTTCAATTTTCCTGCATCACCGGAAGCCAGTCAACTTTCTTATTTTAATTAACTCGAATATTTTTTGGTGATGCGAAAATTAAATCTCTCATCAAAGAAAACTGAAATATTTAGGTAGCAACCTACATGATGGATATGAAAGACGTGACGCATGTTTTTGAGGTGTGTATGTTTTAGCTTTGTTTTTGGAGCAACTATTATGATGTTAGTCATAATTTTTTCATAGGGTGTCAACTATAAATCACCAAAAAATAATGGCATTTTGTTTACGAGTGCCAACAGTTGCTATCCATGAATTAGTTTTACTCGTACGTGTTATACGTATTCCGGAACATTAAACGAGTTTTTTTTTCATAAGTCAAAAATTATTATTGGACAGCGGAGCAAAAACTAATAAACCGGTTGACATTTAAATCGAGCACTGTTCAAGGTGGGCGCTTGCAACCTGCTTCTTTCTACATGCATACATTTTTTCTGTAACCCAAATTACTAGTTCTCGTAAAAAGTTATTAAGCGCATATATTTATTGGCTGAAAAGGCTGCAGTAAGACCGCATCTACATCTGTAGGTACTGCAATTTTGTACGATAAACAAAGAAAAAGCGCACGAGCGCAAGGTCACACAATTACTTAAATATGTTGTACACCATGGAAGCTGGATTATTTCCTTTCATTTGATAACTATACATTGATAATAATTGTTGTGTAGAGGAAGAAATCAAACAGCGAAAATACAAATTGTGTTTTTTTTTAGCAGGATGTACAATAAGAGCAATAAGGAAGTAAAAAACTGCTTTCATTATGTTTCATTACGCACATTAATCAAATTAAATAATAAAATATAATCGAATAGTTATTGTCATTTGCAATTTATGAAAATAAATTAATTTTTTATTATTTAGGAAAAAGTAGAAAATGATTTCAAATTCAACTACAGTTTTCATGTTACTTATTTTTAATTGCGCAGTATTAGAACTGCTCCATAATTAGGAATTCTGCGCTCCAGGACAAATACCTATGACCTACAAGTTTTTACATAAAAACAGTAAATACTTAAGTTGTAGATTATTTGAAGTTCTACAAATTTCATAAAAGCCACTTTTATCATTGGCATTGAGTCAAAAAACGCGATAAAGCAGACGAAGAATATTTTCAAGCAACACTTTTTTTCAGAGACTATAACTCGATAAGTAATAAAAATATCGAAAAAATCATTAGCACAACTTTGTAGTGAATTTTATTCCCTACAAAAATTATATATACACTTTAAAAGAACTATGAAAGAAAAATTTCAAATAATATTTAATCTTGACCCTTCATCACTATATTTCACGTTTATTGACTGGACTATTTATTAAGGGTTATTTTCCAAAATTACTTCAAACTTTGTTTGATTTACATTCCAGAATTCGCTATTAGTAAATTATAATGCCTCAGTTCTGAGACATCTTGTATAATAAGAAATAGAAATTTTTATTGGTATTTATTTAAGTTCGTATATTATGTAGTTCCTAATTCAATAAATTATGTCGATTTTACCTATTATTATTTTATATAAAACTACAAAATATACATTTTACTTTCTCTTATAAAGTCCACCAGACAGTCGACTAAAGATTTAATAACGCTGCCTATATCTCGTTTGGTTACCATTAATATACATGAGCAAATATAATTCTTACCTTGCTACAGTTACAATTTTAATAAGATTAGTTATAGATATATCCTTGTGCAACGACTACTTTGTAATACACACCGCCCAATTTTTATACAATAGTAATTACTATTAATGAAATGCAATATTACAATCAATTTTATACAAACAACAATTTAATGTCCCACAATTTATTCTCCTACATTAATGATTTTTGTCCATTTCAGAAATTGGATTCATCTGAAGTAGAACCAACACAAAGATTACAAGGCAGAGGGAGAACGAGATTCACCTCAACTCAGGATTTCGTTCAAGCAAACGAACCTAAAGTTGCAGCAGAAACTCAACAACGCCGGACAATACGAAAAAAAGTCGATACAGCAGCAACTTTTGAACGGCGTGCCTCAAAACCAGTAGACACCATAAGTAATCGGAATTACGAGGTCGAGGAAATTGTAGACGAATCTCCAATTGATCCATTTAGACGGCAAAGCAAATCGAGAGTTTTAACCGAAACTCACTTCGAAGCTAAAAATGCACCACGAAAACCTCTATTTAGACCAGATCCTACAACAGAAGCTCTACCTGTTGAAGATTTAATAAAAAGTACCGCGGGAGCTGCATCCTTATCTAAACCAATAGAATCACCTCCATCAACGGCCAAACTAGATGCACCATCAGATTTGGAAGTGTCTCCAGAGGCAACAACTCCTTTGTCCTCAAACGAGGGACCTAAAGTAACAAATGATATCAAAAAACAAACAGAAGCGAGGGTAGTTGAATCACCAGCGCTAGAAGGCAGAAGAAGCACCAACAGACGTACTGTTGTTAGAACCAGAGGACCAGTGAGTTCTGCTGAGAAAGCCGACTCGACTACTCAGAACTCACGAGTACGCTCTAGAACCCGTGCCACTAGAAAACCGGTTGAAAATGCTGCATCTTCTACTTCAGCGCCACATTTGTCAAGACAGGCTAGTAGAACCTCCAGAAGACGGTCTGATGTACAGATAGAAGCCACCAAAGGTCCCTCGGTTTTTGGTGCCGAGGAAACCCACCCAACTAGATCAAGAACTGGTAGAAGGATTGGAGGCGAGGAGAAATCTCCAGAAAAACTTACTATTGATCTAAACACCAGTACTAGAAGCCGAGGGACCTTAAGAAGGAACCAGGTTCAAAGTACTACTGAAAGAGCTAATGTCGATCGCAGTTCCAGGCGTAGAGTAAGTACGAGGTTTCAATCACGAAGTGAACCAGCTACAACTAAATCGTCCGTAAGAGGAAGATCGAGAACACGCACACCTCCAGCAATTCCAGAAGAAAAACTAGAAGTTTTACCCTTGTTTGAAAGCGAAACCAAGACAGTAAAACCTATTGGTGATCCCAAAGAATCTTTGCAAAAAACATCAGCAGAGGAAACAGTGGAATTGAGTGCAACAGAAAATGATGTTAAATATGCGAAACCTGACAAACCATCACCTTCCAAATCTTCCAAAGTATCGGTCAGTGTTGAAACTAGAACCGAGTCGTCGGTGAGACGCAAGCCGTATCCCAGGAAATCTAAACCTGTTGTACAGGAATCAGTAGTTTCTGAAGTTACAGAGGTTACATCGAAGCGGACCATTGGAAGGAGGCGTAATGGTGCAGAGAATGTGGTTGTTAAGTCAAATACAAGGGTTAAGGTTGATAAACCAAAAGTAACTGTGAGTCAAGTGATAACCTCGTCTCGAGGAAGGAAGAAGGCTGAGGTGAATGTGAACAAAACTGGGAAGAATAAATCGGAGTTAAGCAGTTCTGAAGAGGAAATTGATGATTCTGATAATTATCCAGCTCCGTTTAAAGCTTTGATTCAGGCTAAGAAAAGTAAAAAGGTAAGAAATTTTTGACTATACTAACTTAGTTGTGTCCTTGAAATAATATTAAATTCTTTAACGGTTTTTCCATCTCATCAACATAAATAAACCAACAATTAAATTTAATTTAGTGGTTTTAAAGCAGTTTAACTTATATTAATCGACTATTTGTAGCTAAGCCTATGGAATTTTTAATAGTTATTATTGTACAAGCTGCTTTTATCAATTAATTTTTATTTCAAAAATCTAGTGCAAAATTTTAATTAATGACACCTAGGTGTGGAACTATTTTATTAAATTGTCTTTGAATTGAATGTATAATGTTTGCAAATATGTATGTAATATATTTATTTTACGTAAATTTCATTTTTAACTTATAAATTGTTATAAATTAGACAATCTAATTTAAATTTTAATCGAAAAATTTCCTACGAAATGTTGATCAATGACAAGGAGTGTAGTATCATATAGAATAAGTATATTATTCTAAATCGATTAGAAAAATAATGATTATAACAGCAAGAAATAAAAAAAAACTTTAAAAGAACAACTTGTACTAAAATGTCTGAAATAAATGAAAGTAATTAAAATTTTATTGTTACTAAATAAAGTAGGTAGGAGAGAATTTATTCCACTTTTGCATTAAAAACTGTTTGATCACTCTATTGAAGCATTTTACGTTTAGACTCCATGTATTTTCAGAAAGCCTTAATGCAGTACGCGACATTGGCTGTCTTTGAGTTCTACTTAAACATTTGAACGGTATCACAAGTTGGTTTGCTACGTATTATAACAATGATTTGTGATTTTAAAACTAGGTAGATTACAGTTCACATAATAGAAACACCCGTTTATAAAGAGAGAGTCCAAAAACTTTATGTATTTTTAAGTAATTTTTAGTGTCCTTTGCAGTCGGCTCCACCCAATATAGGAACCGCACTCTTCTGTATGCCGTAAACTCTTTCGAGCTTTCGACATTGGTAGATTCTTGCTATAATAGAATAAAAAAAATAAAATCTATACAAGAAAGAGGAAAAGAAAGTATCAGTTAGTTTAATTCTTTTAATTTTATTATTCAGAAAAAAACACATTACCTACAAATTTTTTGGCATCATTATCAAAAACAGTTTCTCTTGTCCATTGACGAACATAGACATCCCTTAACATATTATATATGAATCGGTCTTGAGCTTCTGCTTATGCCCAATTCCACTTTAATGTTACTTTTCAACAACTCCAGTTCTTTTTCTGATTCCCAATCTCGTAGGGTTAGTCTCAGCATTGAGTGTTCCATAACCTGCCAATGTTTGACCTAAAGTTTTTTTAGATTTTGGAGTTAAAGTCCTTGCCAAAGTAATATTTTAATAAATTACACAAATCTGATTATCGCGTTCTATTTTTATTTCATACACTAAGTACTTCTAGGAGACCTAAGCAGTGAATATGCCTTCAATTTTAAGATTTTGGCTAGCGGCGAGGTTAGACATGAACTGTGTTTTTTTAAATTTTGATTTAAATCTCATCGATTCTGACACAGAGTTTAGTGTGTTGAGCATAATCTAAACATCTGACGTCAGGGTTTTATTATGGTTTTATTGATGATGTTAGAATGTAGGTGTCATCTGCCAATAAACCCATGCTGATATTTCGCGGGAGGTCATTTATAAATGTTATGAAGAACAATGGATCTAGTATGGACCCCTCTGGTACTCTGAACTGCAACTACTTACTTTCTCCCCCATAGATAGCTAGAGGATAGTTCTAATAATAAATTGGTACTTGTGGCAACATAATCCAATGCCTCGCTGTGGTGAACCTATCATGAAAGTCTTTAATGATGTGATTGTTGATTTGCCATGTTGCTATGTTGCTGGGATAGAATTTTTTCTTGTGTCAAAAATTCTAGAATGTTTTTTTTTTGAGAATCTTCGAAATAGTAGATAGGAATATTGGTCTGAAATTTGACACATGGCTGGATCCTCTGTATTGGAAATCGGTGTCACTCCAGTTATCTTTAGTTTAGTGAGGAAATATTCCCTCTGTAATGCATTGAAGTTAACTATCCACGTTATTACTCCACTATTGCTTCTCCAACGAATATTAATAATTTTGCTTACATGCTATAATATGATATTGAGTTTGTTTTTTAGATCTTTATATGGTTTAAAACTTCAACTTTTAGTCTAGGTTTATGATTCATATTTTCAATATTAGAGTTTAACATTTCATTATAATTGGTTTTTAATTATGAAAAATGTATCATAGATACTTATATAAATATGTATACCTAGAATAAATTTTATTTCTTCACTAAGTAAACTATGTAAAACTAAATTTTTTCGACCTTCTAATTTATTTCTTCAGCGAAAATAGATTTTAATCTGAAAATTTGGCTGATGAATTGTTACGATGCTTTAAATAAAATTTATTGATTAATAGAAACACACTGCTTGAAAAAAGTTTAGAATTATAAAAAGCGAAGCTTAAGGCTATGTTTTGATGTATTTTGAGTAAAGTTAGCTTACTCAGAATGATTATAATTTACTGTTAAATATTACAAACTTTTTCGTTAAATATTCTCTATTGTAGATTTTTCTTATGGGAAATCCTGTGCTAAGTATGGTATTTTAGTTTAGAAAGCCATGTAAATAAATTATTTGCTATAGCATACGATTCGATAAAAATTTTGAAATATCTAAAAAAATATCTGACTACGTACCTATAGTGATTCGCAATCAGAAAATCCATGATTTTGTCGATTGTTATACAGGGTGTCCCAGTTTATATCATCAGGATTTCACCAGTCGATAGTTTAGCGAAAATTAAAGCTGGTTTGTCTAATAAACTATGGTCGAATGTTGCTTCCTTTTTGACGTACAGGCCATTAAAGAAAATAAATTATTTCAAATAATTTGCTATAAATCAATAACCAAAAAAGTTAGCCTTCTGAAATTTTGCATAGATTTTTTTTGTATTCTCTTATTAATAGTGGTTGCAATTATTTTATTTAGAACACAGAGGCGTGCGTACCGGATTCTTCAAAAACATTTAATTGAATAAAACGTACGCCACTGGTTTTTTTGCAGCACTAATATGCAGAGAGTATTTTCCATTCAATTTAGAAACTTTTTCGTATCTTATAATTTTTTGATAACTTAACTCAAAATAACCTAATAGTACAGTAAATAAGGGAGAAAAAAGGTTTCAAATAGACTTTTTTTACCCTACAGCCAATTTTGTAGAATCTTCTTCTAGAGGGTCACCCTGAAAGTTTAAAACTGAGTTTGTGTATTCGTAGACCCCGCCCTTCCTTCACCAGCCCTCAATTAAGGGTTGCATTTTTTTGTTTATTGAATAACTTTTTTCCTATTAAATTTTCTAGAAAAAAAGTCAGTACATAGTTGTAAAGAAAAATATTTCCTATAAACTTATCTTTTAAACTATTTTTGATATTGTCGATATTTAAAAAGTTATTCAACAAATAAGTTGAAAATTTAGGGGAAAGATTAGTAAGTAGTAGTAGTAACTAGTACCTAACTAGAGAAAAATTTCCCTAAAATTTGCAACTTATTTGTTGAATATCTTTTTAAATATTGACAATATCAAAAAAGTATTAAAAGAAAAGTTGTAGGAAGTATTTTTCTCTACAACTCTGTATTGATGCTTTTTTCGGAAATCTAATATAGTCCTTCAGCTAGGGGTCAAAAGGTAGGAAGTAAAAGCGGGATGAGACGACGCAGTCTTTTCTGAAGGTATTTTGGTCGCTGAATCCGAATCCGTGCGTCGTTTTTCAATAAAGTGGTGCAAACAAAAGTTATTAACAATTTATTGTTTAAAACGCAATAACTCGAAAAGTATAGATTTTACCGAGCATTTTACCAAAAAAAGTTTCAAACAAAAGTTGTTCAAAATAAAAAGACTCTCCGAAAAGGTCATATGATATTTTGTCATAAAGTCGCACGGACAAAAGTTATTAACAATTTATTGTTTAAATGTTTAAAACGCAATAACTCGAAAAGTATACATTTTACCAGAAAAAGTTTCAAACAAAAGTTGTGCAAAATAAAAAGACTCTCCGAAAAGATCATATGGTATTTTGTCATAAAGTCGCTCGAACAAATGTTATTAATAATTTATTGTTTAAAACGGAACAAACCAAACAGCATACACTTTAGGAGAGTCTTTTTATTTTGCACAACTTTTGTTTGAAACTTTTTTTAGTAAAATGTACACTTTTCGAGTTATTGCATTTTAAACAATAAATTGTTAATAACTTTTGTGTGTTCTAAATAAAATAAATGCAACCACTATTAATAAGAGAATATAAAAAAAGATCTATGCAAAATTTCAGAAGACTAACTTTTTTTGTTATTGATTTATAGCAAATTATTTAAAATAATTTATTTTCTTTAATGCCCTGTACGTCAAAAAGGAAGCAACATTCGACCATAGTTTATAAGACAAACCACCTTTAATTGTCGCTAAACTATCGATTGGTGAAATCCTGACGATATAAACTGGGACACCCTGTATAAGTTACAAATTAGTTAAATCCAAAAATGACTTTTTTCAAATAATCGAAATGACCCACCGGTGGTTCGCCTTGCACAGTAGACATCAAGGTAGCCACCCTACAGTAACAAATTAAAGTTTAATTTTTTTTACCAAATTTAAATTTAATAAATATTACACTTTGTCAATTTCATAAGAAAAACGAGTATGTTGTTAGTGACCACTAAACATATACCTATGTGTCTTGTCCAAAAAAATTGTATCGATTTGGTACGCCTTGTTCGTATAGACCCATGTTGGCAACCTCCACCCATATCGTTTTCCTGCATGTTTCAAATTCACAATTGTAAAGTGCGTACCACCTCAATGCAAATAAACAGTGTCATAACAACTATTGTAGTACCTAACAAAGATTTTCTCACAACAATAGCTATTATACCAATGTCTCGGTGATGTTTTAGGAGTCAAGGTCATCTAAGCATTCCGGGGCATCCACAATCACGAGCACTGTGGAGAAAATCGTGACTTCTTCAGAGGCGCCCAGCACCTCTGCAGTACCACCCGTTATCATCACATCAGAAGCACCTAAAGAGGTAATTGAAGAGCGAATTATCTAATTATTTATGCCGATCAATTCATGTTGTGTATAATACGGTCAATTAGATTAAGATAATGGTTTTTGTAGTATAAAAAGGAGAAAAGCTGTGATTGATGATTGTAGGTAATTACGTTCTTGTAAAGGTATTATTTACATAATGTTTATGTTGGATCACTGAAATTATTTTTAGATCCCCACATTTTGAATAAGTAACATTTTCAAATACCTTATAATAAATTATTACGTAGGTACCTATACAATAAAAAATAATTTACTCGATATTCCCAATGACAAAATATCTTAATTATATTAAAAACTAATCTTTAAAAACATTAATAAAAATAACTTTATGACAGTCAACATTGTTAACATTTAAATGTTATGAATGTTTTTAGCTTCATAATAGCTGATATTTCATAATTATTATTGTGAATTTTTTAATCACCTGAATGTCATCTTAAGACCAATGCCAGATAATTTGGAGTTAGATTAATATTTGTTCGTTGAATTTAATTTAGGTATGAGGAAAATACAGATTGAAGATTATTTTTAACGCTCGTGCAGAAAGCATCAAAATTACACCATTTACATTCCAATTATGTATGTTTGTCCTACTTTATTTAGAATCATAAAAAAAAAATCTCTACCATTATTTTTCTTGTATACTTACTTGTTCGCTTTAAGGCGAATATTATAAAAACAGTAATAAGCAATAATATTAATGAAAATCAATCTGAAATGAGTGCTTCATTTTAATTATACTAAACGGAATAGGCACCGCAATTATTTTTTTAAACTAACACTGTTACAAGTACCTATGTTGTATAAAATTTTACATAGAAAGTACCCAGTAATTCCGAGAAAAGTCATATTACTCAATATGTAGTAGTACATTACATATTTTCCCATAAAAGCTTAACTGGATATTATAATAAATTATTAAAGTTGACAATATTATTATATTTTTTAGTTTGTTCTGACCCCTAGTTGTATTAATGTAACAACTTTTAAAAGAGAAAGTTGTTTCGTTTAGTGGTTATTACTAAGCAAAACTAGAAATATACAGTAAATTGATTATTTATGTGCAGTTTATATCTCTATCTTGTTACATAAATTTTCATATCATAAGTATAATTTAATTATTATTTAATTATTATAAAAACATCATTGTGTGAGTGAATTGATGTCTATTTTAGTAACAAACTATATAAAATAGTTATGATAATTATTTAAATTTTGCACATGTTTTTTGATTTGATCATGTTGCATATGATATGGAGTATTCAAGTTAATATTACTCACTCCCGGAATGTACCTTTGGTATTTCAGTGTCACAAAGTTGAAATGAAAACTTTCTCTTCGTGATTATAAAAAAAATTAGGGTAATTCATACATACAAATATTAAATGCAAAGTTTATAAAGCTTTAAGATTTCTATAGCATTTTACATGAATTCACATTACACTTTTTTAGAATGCATCACTAAACCAAAATTATTAAAGAGTTCCAGTAAACATGTTGATTCAAAAATATCCCAATGAGAGGACACTTTTTTAAGTGCTTTTTCTCAGTAATGTAGAATGCTAGAATAAAAATATCTAAGTTTTAAACCTAACTAACCTAACACTAACAGCATATGCAGTAACTATATTATCATGATAAAATTCACAGGAGGAAATCGACAATGAACTAGAACCAAAACCGTCATCTTCCACAGCAGCTCCCTTGTCGCGACCAACCCGCAAACGGTTCTCTTTATCAACAAGAGCACCGTCTTTCTCGGAAAAACCACACAGCCGAAGACAAACGCTTCCAACTAAACGCACAAAGTCCATCAGATCCACCACCGCGTTTCCACAATCGTCAACATCACCAACAAAGGAGCACCGATTCCACGCCAAGTTTGTGAGCAAAAGCGACAGAAGTCAAACAAAGTCCGGCAGGAGTTTTTCTCCGAAACCACCCAGGGGTCTTTACAGCAGCAGGAACAAGGAGGGTAGCAGTACTCGGAGTCCAAGTACCAGAGCTAGTAAAAATTTGATTGAAACTCCGATAGTAACTACACAGGTGAGTTGTTGATGTTGATTCAAGGAATAAGCTATTGCGCGATGTATAATAATTGTACAGGTATGCTAAAGAATGTCCTTAAAATTTTATACGTATTAGTTTTTTTATATTTGCAAAAATTATGTCGATTTTAGGAGAGTTCATCGAAAGATTATTTCTTGAACTGTTTTACAGGTTGTTGTACCGTATGTAGTAATATTCTATTTTTAGCTTAGTCGTATAAAGCAGGTATACTATATTAAGCTCAAATGAATTTATTTGTTTATCAAGAAAACACCTAAGATGATTTATAAACATTTTTATTCTTTAATGAATTTTTTCGTTTTTTTCTTAAAGTGAATTAAACTAGGTACAAACAACTGAAAACTTGTTCCACAATTGTATTTCTTGAGGATTTTGGTAATCATGATTTCTTGTCTAGAAAATATTTATTTCTAAATTTTATATTCCTATATAATATACATTTTTTTCATGTCTATAAAATGATAATTTCTTAATGTACCTACTGTACACTTTTAAGGAAAGAGATGCTAAAAAATATATCTGCACATTTTATTGACTGTAAAATCGTTATCAAAGTTGTTTATTTCTTGATGGTTATATTGAATAAAAAACAGAATTTATTTCTTACATCTTATTAATTAGGTACTTCAATTAGTACCTACTGTAAGAATATATCTATTTTAAAACATTTCTTTTATGCTTTAATTTATAAAAAAAATTAGAAATCGAAATAACGAAATACAGAAGCGCCTAGTGAGTAGTGAGTTATATGCTATTAGGTTTAGGATATGGAAACAAAAAATTATAACGTGTATAGAAAATTACTAAGTTCATGGGAATTTCGAAAATTTTTAGCTTTATGGAAATCATATATTATTTTATACGAGTAGATGAAAGATAAAGTTCTGTAGTGTTTGCACATCTAACACAATCTTCAAATCTTTTTGGTGTATACATGACAAGTTAAGGTTACGCAATTATTATTAAAGAATAAAACATGTGCAGAAAATAATTTAAACAAACGCTTATTTTATAGTCCAGTCAATCTGTCGAAATTTCTGGAAAAAATTACCCAATAAACTTTCTCTTCATAAATCGTTAGGGGGTCATGTGGAAAGCTTAAATTCAAAAACTCGTGAAAATCCTTGGACCCATTTTTTGGGAAATCAAAAAAGTGTTTGGATTGGATTTTACACGACAACGGTGAATTGCAGAAGAAAATTTTGTTAATAAATATTGTAGAGGGCAATATTTTTTACAATTTATCTCAAAGGATCGATGCGCTACGACGAAAAATGCCAAAAGTAGAGGGCGCCAAAGCATCCAAAAATGAGTTTTTTCACTTTTTTACACCGAAAAAAATTTTTTTACGCACAACTGTAAATATAAATGTTGACAAGCGAAGAAAAACACAATTTTTATAAAAAACGTGTTTTTTCGACGATCCACCGTTTCGGAGATACAGCATGCAGAGTTTCGAGTAGTGTATTTCAATACACACACCATTGAAGGTATGAAGGAAAAGCACGTGAAATTTCAAACTGTCGTTCTTTAAAGATTGTGGAACGTAGTAGATTCGCTCGGGGGTGTTTCTATGGATCGATTTTTTCAGCTACATTGTACGTTCTGCACTTCCCAAAGTGACAAGCAATACTAAAAGGTCAATGTCTTCGTCAATTATTGTAGTAGACTCATACTCAGCAGCTCTTTAGAGAGCTGTCTCGACTTTTAGACGATCCGCATCCTCAAATGCCTGCTGAACCTCAAAGCCAACAGCCTGGAGGTCTGCTTGAAGAAAATTGATTAAATCATATTTGTTGTTGTCGTTAGACAATAGTATATTTCATTAGGAGTCTGGAAATAAGGTTTTTTCCGTGCGCGCGTGACAAATTCTTGTGGGAGGCGAAGCCGAACACGAAGTCATGCAAGCACGGAAAATCCATTTCTGGACGTGTAATGAACGATATTTTTTATTATACTTATATGAAAACAACGTAAAAAAGATTAGATGTAAATTTAGAACATTTTATTTTCATAGTAATAATATATAACGTGTGATTCATTAAATTTCCATTCTGAGTTGGCGGTGGAAAAAAAAATCATGTCTTTGATAACACCTCATTTCTTTAAATCTCAAAAAAGGTTAGGTTTTCTGGTTGTCGTTTGAAACTGACAGCAAGAGATGAATCAATTCGGCGCATACATTCAAAATCCAAGGGTTACCTAGAATGGAAATTTAAAGAATCACACGTTACTTAGTTAGTAGGCAAACACATGTAACATTTCCAGTCTGCATGCTGTATCTATGAAACGGTGGATCGTAGAGAAAAAACGTTTATATAAAAATTGTGTGTTTTTCTTCGCTTGTCAACATTTATAAAGAGCGATCAAATAAATTTGTAATCGAGTCATCCATGAACCCGAAATCGTATGTAGTTTCTTGAACTGCATTACAATAAAATGTCAATTGAATGCTAAAATTGTTCAAGTTAAAGACATACGGATTCAAATCCATGGATGACTCGATTATAAATTTATTTGATCGCCCGATATTTACAGCTGTGCGTAAAAAATTTTTTTTCGATGATGAAAATGAAAAAACTCATTTTCAGGTACTTTGGCGATCTCTACTTTTGACATTTTTCGTGGTAGGGCATCGATCCTTTGAGATAAAAATGGCCTTTACAATATTTATTAACAAAATTTTGCAACTTACCGTTCTCGCGTAAAATCAAATCCAAGCACTTCTTAGATTTCCCAAAAAATGGGTCCGAGGATTTCCCCGAGTTTTTTAATTTAAGCTTTCCACATGACCTCCTAATGATTTATGAAGAGAAAGTTTACCGGGTAATTTTTTCCAAAAACGAACCTTTTTCCCGACAGATTGACTGGACTATTAGGCAGATATATCATTTGCTAAGAAGCATTCACCTCAATAGGATCCAGGCAAATTATTTTTTTTATACACTACCCATAACAATACTTATTTAAATCCTGAAAAACATTTTGCAAAAAAGATGGAACCGATAATTTACTAGTAATAACTTTCGGATTAGGGGCGATTAATAGCCTCTTGAAAACCTACCTACTTCACCTCTAACTCGGAATTGTGAAGAAATTGGAGTTTGGGGAGAGATCAGGTGCCAGAAGATAATAATATGTTGGTAACCTAATCTCTTCTCATAGGCAAATTCACAAATTCTATTGGTAAATTTAAAAAGTATTGTGCCCGGCGCATTCGCCAAAATATTACACTTTCTGTTTGCATTTCAATTTACCGATAATTTCTGTGTACAATTTTTGTTGTAATCGTCGATACAATAACAACTTTATTTTATATTATTTAAAATTATGAAAGTAGTATTTTACTAAAAACAAATGAGTTTTGAAAAAAATATGTTTAGATACTTACGACTCTTACGAGTACCAAGCATATAGATTCTTCAAATTTATTAAATACTGCTTACTAAGAGCTATATCCTGTGCTATAGGCTGCTATTATTATTCTATCAAATATCTCTATAGTTAATTTAAATTATATGAAAAGTGAAATTAGACTGAATTACCTACTAGATATTTTATTTTTTCCGGTTTACTTAATTCAGAATTTTACTTATATGCAAAAACTTCAGCGAACTAGCTTACGCATTCTTGAGGTCAGATAATAATTCAATAAAAACGATATCAGCAGATAAATAATTATATGGTTTTTTGCGCATACCCAATCCTTTTAATTATGTAACACGGAAGCAATTTATAATGATTTTTTTCATGACTTAATCACAACATATTACCTCGATTAGATTATTTAGCGATTTTGTATAATACAGAAACTACATCGTTCCTTTGTACAAAATTTCAGATACCTAAATCCGGATCATTTAAAAAATCGAATAGATACAGCTCTCGGTATCGAAGTGACATCTCTTCGCGAGGTCGTTCAACAACCAGTGCTCCAGCCTACATACCAACCATTCCCACTGCAGCCTACATTCCAACCATACCAACAGTCACGCCACCAACGTCGGTAAGTGAACTATAACATACGAGGATTCATAAAAAAGTCACCTTACAGAATGATTTTGAAGAATGAAGCGAATTTTTGAAGAAAAATTTTCTCATTTTAATTTTGTCTCATTTGCGTGATGCCCAAATAATATGGAAGCAATGTTTTTATGGATCCTCCATCGCATCTTGCCTACCGCAAATAAAATGAAATAGTACGCCTTGGCTTAAATTTAATTAGGTATCCATTTATAAATTTATAACAAATTTGTGTCTTTGCTCAAGGAATATGTTTGGCCAGAGGATAAGAATGTAGAATACAACTGGTCCTTTAGTCGTTTGTACTGAAGACTCTCCAAACTTTTTCTTCAACACGTACCTACTACTTCATTCTTCAAACACTCTTCCATCTCCAACTTATACTTTCACATTTTTAGCTGTAAAACATTTTTCTCTCATTTATGTATAAATCCAAAACCACTCTTACAAATCTACACACGCGTAAAATACAAATAATATTCACTTTTCTATATTAATCTGGGTTACCACAAATTTACTTTGAAACATAATTACGTAGTTTTTCAGCTTTAGTAATAATTAACAGTGAAATCCTGGGCAGTACACTACAGGACAAAATTAGTGAGGCTAAATTTATAGATTGGTTTTGGATGTCGTTTCAAATTCATTTAATATTGGTGTTGGACTTAGAAATAAGTAAATTGTATAAATATTTATACTTTATCTGGTACACAATGAAAGGCATTTTAAATATTATAGGAAAAATAAAGTGACGCTTAGATTTATATAAAAGAACCATTTGCCAGTGAAACAAGTATAAATATAATTTTATTAACAGAGAACATAGCATTATTTTTTTTAAATATTATAATCCATTTCTTTATATAACATATAGATTTAAGAGAAGGTGTACTATTTTATTTTTTATAATACCCATATATTATTTTACACTTTGTTATAATAAATGCATCACAAATAATAGTTTATAGTTTTATTTTTGTCTCAAATTTCTTGTATATAAAATTTGTAAATATAATAGATATTTGTTTAGATTTGCACTTTTAATTTACTAACTTGCACAAAGTAATACAGTAGACAATATTTATTCACGTAACGTTTGGTTTAGTAGATGCTACACTGGTGTATACCGAAACAGTGCAAATAGAAACTACAAAAATGTATATACTTTGAATCGAAAGGAAATTGACAAGAAAAAATCTTTGCAGGTAAAATTAGGAGTGGAAACAAAGGACAATGACTTAGGACTAGAGGTAATTACATTTGACGATCCCGTAAATACCGTTCCCTCGGCGAATCTAGTTAGTGGAGAATACCTATCATCCTCAACAGATGCCCAAAAAAATCCTGTTACTGTGGTAACTTGCTCTGTAATCAAATAAAATATAATACTAAAAAATTATTTATTTCTAAAGGTGTCCAAGGCCGCCACAACAGAAAAACCGGTGTCGATAATTGAAAGAATTATAAATTCAATAACAGCTATATCGACAACTGCCTCCCCCGAACCCAAAAGTTCAACCGTTACTACAGTAACAAATGAACCTACAAAAGGTTCAGCTATTTTGAAATTGGCTACTAAAAAACCGACAAAACTTGACAAGACACAAGACGACAACCAGACTGAACAAAAAAATGTTGCGACAATAACCAGCGAAAAACCCACAACGGTTATTGAGAGAATCCTCAGTTCTCTCTCAGCTATTCAAGCCACTGACGTGTCAAATTCCATACAAGTAGGTAACGATTTTAATACTATTAGTTCTCCATCTACGACTCCTATATCTAGAGTCACTAAATCTCCTACTTCACTGTATGCACAATCTAGCACGTCTATAAATCCTTTGAGTGTATTAGATGAAATTTCTGAAGAGCAAGTTTTGCAAAAACGAACCATTGGTAAGCTGTTGTCTCTTCTTAATGGTTTAACATCCACAACAGCATCGTCTCAACCAGACAAATTGGTTGTTGTTACTCCTAAGCCCAACAGTTTTACTGTTGGCGGTGCTTATCCACCACCGGTCACAACAACCAAAGACACAGTCACCACAACTCCTGAACTGTTCACCTCACCAAATCCTGCTTCCACGTCAGTTGCATCGACTATCCCTCAATTTGACACCAGATTTGCACCTGTTACGGATGCAAATTCCTCTGCTACTTCCTTGCCTGTTACAACACCTGATTCGGTTATAACAACGCAATCTGCAAACACAGTAACGACAGAAGATGCAATCACAACAGAAACTGTTACAATGTCCACTACAGAGACTTTAACCAGCACACAAGCTACATCACCAACAAGCAATACAAATGCAACAACTGATACACCAACAACCACGATTTCAAATGAAATTTCTCAAACACCCAACTCTGTAACACAACGCACTACTCAGGATGGTACGAAAGACTTGGGTGTGCTACCGCTGTTTTTAGATCCGAGCGTTACAAGTTCCTTGGTTGATTCCACCTCGGCAAATTTGATTTCCGATTCGTTAGTCACAACAACAGAAAGTGGTAGTACAGATACGGATGTTTATTTCACTATTCCATCTACATTGCCGACATTTACCAATTTTGAAGTAAGTCCTGGAAGTGTGTCCGTTTTCTCTGCTAACGACCTCTTAAATTTTGTAACTCCTGATGATAACCTTGTAAGTACTGTAACAATTTCAAGTAGAAATAATTTCGGTGAGTCTGCCGCCACTACTCAAAGCAGCACTACACAGGCTAGTACTGAACCTGCAGAAGGTGTTACTGGATCTGTTGGTACAACTGAAAGTAGCACAGTTTCTGCAGGCACAGCTGAAAATAGCACTGCTGCTACCACTGAAAACAGTACAGATAAAGTAGAAATGACAACCGAAAGTGGTACTGTTTCAATAGGTACGACTGATGTCGTTACAACGGAAAGTAGTTCTGTGGACAGTAACTCAACTGAAATTCCTATGTTAGTTTCCAATAATACTACTCAAATGATTGATAATTCTAATACAACTGTGTCTAATGCTACAACTTCATCTAATAATACTTCTCCTGTGTTGTCTAACCGCTCTGGACGCTTATTGAATGTAGTTCAAGATCCAGTCCAAAATAATATTGACTCTACTTCTTCGTCAACGCCTGACTATTTCATTTTCGCTGTTCTACCTAACAATACCATATTGCGAAAAAGACCAAGTACATATCCGACTAAAGAAACTCCATTTTTAATTGTGGGTGTGTACCCTAACAACACAATTGTGAGAAAATTCCCTAATGGTACCATTGTTCCAATGGAACCTATTATAAGGGTAAGAGGCTTCGATACTCGCCAAAATCCTCCACCTTTGCCAGAAATAACCAGTAACCAAGTAACAAACGAACCTGGAAGTCCAACGGATAACACAAATGTCAAAACGGTATTCATTGTCAATAACTATTGGTGGTTAATTGAGCTTCTTCAGCTTCCTCATTTTGATTTCGTCACCTGTTATATTTACATTTATGTTTGTTTTGCCATACACGTATATACACAGCTACACACCACTTTGCACTTTTACTTTTTGTTAATAATTTGTTTTGTTTTGTGTTTTAAATGTATTTTGGTTGTTTGGGTATTTAATTTAAAAATATTTATTAACTCACGCAGTTTGTTGCCTTCGCTTACACTTACTAACTTTAATGTTACGAAATATACAGGTGACAAAAATAAAGAAATGTTTATTATCTTTTGTACATACGCTGCTTTTGTTAAATATTGCATTAGAAATATTACCTGCAAACTAGGTACTTACTTACCTACATGTATGTAGTTTTGTTTGTGTATAACACAAAATTGTTGTAAGTGACGTATTTCGTTAAATTTAACCAAAAACCATCGGATTCCAAATCGTTATTCCTTCATGTCTTCTTTCTTATTGTTCTCTCTACCAAAAAAATTAATTACAAAGTAATAACTACCATTTCTTTATTTTCTATAAAAGAATAACTCATTATACTAAGCATCTAATTCAAATACATAAACAGCGCAGGGTGAATACAAGCCTTTCAAATGTAAGTTAGACATATTCGTAAATTTTATTATAGGTTGATGTTGACCAAAACACTGTATCTTCAGTGGAAGCAAACCCGCTCTCTGCTAGTAGTACTAATGCTCCAAGTAGTACTACACCGGTACCAAATACAAGTACCCAAAGTAGCACTACAGTAAATCCTAGTTCTGCTAGCACAACTACTGCTAGTACTACAACAGCAAGTAGTGTTCCTGCTACAGCTAGTACAACCCCTAGTACCACTGCTGCAACCACAACTAACCCTAACATATCCAAATTGACAGAATTGTTAAATGGAAGAACGGTTGAGGCGTTCAATAATATCATTAATAATTCGAATAGCAATTCGAATAATGCGGAAACGACCACTACACCTCCGACTTCATCGGCTAATTATCAAACACTTGAAGTGAATAAGGTAAGATGAGATTTTATGGTACTGTATGATTTTTCTAATTTTTTATTTGTAACGTTGACAGTGGAACCAAGTGTTAAATATTCAGGATTTACTTAGTATGCGACAGCAAAATGACGTAGTTTACCGGTGGAAACCTGTGACTAGACCCTATTCTGATGAGGTTGACCAGAAGGCAAGAAATGCGAAGTTTTACCAGTTTCATTGTATTGACTAAAAACACTGACAAGACCCTGAAGTTTTCCAATAAAAACTTTACAAACTAAATCGAGGTGTCATATCTATAGAACAAGATTTAGTTTTCATCGTTTTTTCATCCCGGTAGACGACAGTAACTAACTTTCAAAGAAACATACAGTAACTTTGTGTTGAGCATGACTTTCCAATTAAACGGACTAAATATTCTACCTTGACATTTTCAAATCTAATAGTTCTGGTTAGAACGTTTTATTCACGTGTGACATATTACTATTATGCTAATACTAAAGCATATTATATAATATTGTCTTTTTCTTTTATCGGAATTACAATAATAAAAATGTGGTTTGCTAGCTTTAAAAATTAGAAGATATTTAAACGAAACGTGATTGAAACTGGGGTATTTCCATAACTTACATAACAGTACTATTTGCAAAGATACCAGACCTGTTAGATTATCCCTGACCTTATGTGACTAAACTTTTGTAGAATAATTAACACTTCATCGAGGAAATCATGTTTGCCTACTGATAAGACCTAGTCAGAGACTGGAAATAAAATGTATACCATAAATTCAATAAACGGGCAAATTTTAATGTAATTTTGTGTAAAGTACTGGCAGGGATTTGTTCTTTATGAAGAGTAGATTCAGGAAAGATATAGCTGATATTTCTAACTCACGGTGGAGGATAGTAGATATCCTACTTTAATGTGTCTTTGTTTACTATTATAAAAATGAAACTAGATTAAAGTTTCGTCTTTCACTCTTCGTTCGAAGAAACAACTTGAAGAAAAATTCGTTGATTAGGAACAATAAGGTGCTCTACTTTAATTATTAATTTATAATTCCATATTGATCTTATTGTAATTGTAATATGGATAATTAGAATAGGAAACTTAATTTTAATATGAATATAAATCAAGGGCTTCTGGTGTGAAATATGGTATGCAACAATACAGATGTGTGATAAGCTTTTCCTTCTTTTTACCGTCAGTCGCCATTTCGAACAATAATTAATTAAGCAACTAACAAGTTTTTCGTTATGAAATAAATTCTTATGATTAAAGTAAAATCAGTGGAAGTTGATGCAAAATTTGCTTGTAAATAGAAAATTTCGAGGGGTAAATTCTTAGCAAAAATTTGTATACCTGAAATAATTTTACAAGGAAATTTATAAGATTATACATCGGATTTCCTCAAGATTTCTAGGAATACTTCGATTTCAGGCATTTGTCTATATTGTACCAAAGGATATTTCCTCCAAATTTCCTCAAAATTGTTCCTTTTCTTTATTTCTTTCCAGCTTACTTAAGAAATACCTAAAAAGTTATATGGTTTATAAATTGAATAAACACCTCACAACTCAGTTGGGTTAAACTTATAATGATTTTTATAACTTCCTATTATATAAATTTTACATTTAATTGTCTAACTTTCTAGATATCTTAATCCAGAAGTTCAGGAATGCTTTTACTATACGAGTACTTCTTCTGATGAAATATTCTTAATTTTTTACGTATATCTGTTTTAATAATACAAAATGCACTTCTTTCTCGATGGGTTCATTCAGCAATAAATTTCTTTTTTAATATTAATTAAAATGTACTTATAAAATATCCAGATTTGACTGTATCTACTTAAATCAATACCTAAGGTATTCCAAGGTCCAAAGAAGTATATTTCTGAAATCTTTTTGATATTATTGTCAGCAATTGTAAGAGTTTCTAGTGTTTCGATTAACTTTAGTAGGCGACTAAAACCCTTAGAAATGATTGTGTCAATAATTTATTGTAACTATAGAACTTTTAATCATCTACTAAAGTTAACCAAGAAATATGAAACTGACTCCTAAGATATTTATTAGGAGTACATTTTAAAAGATATCTAAATAAAATTAGTAAATTTATTGTTATACCAATAATTACTTTGTAGCTGCGGAGGGTTAACCCACGGAAGAATTCAAGTTTAAAATTTAGAGGTGATCTAAGGAAATCTGGAGATCATTTCGAGGTAATTACGAGAAAATATTTAGCAGTTTCTTGCGATTTCAAAGTTTTTACCAAATAGAGATAATCTTAATGAAATTTAAGGTAATTTGAAGGAAATTCGAGGTAATCTCACAGATTTTTCTATAAAAGAAATTCAAATATACCCATTTTTGCTCCCTTGTTTAAAGTTTTTGTACTTTCAGTAGTGACCATCATGGATTGGAAAAAGATCTATTTAGTTTTTAATGAAAAAATCTGCTGATTTACATCCAACGTCTCTTTTCAACCATTTTACAAGACTGAAATCTGAAACTGCAACCCACTTATTTTTAAATTGAAATTCTCACTATCTTTCTAGTTGTTAAAAGTCTCCATTCTGATTTCATTAATAAGAAATAAAATGCTACCAAAACAAACAGTAAGCTATATGACAAATCTGTTGCCACTATTTTAATAATTGGTATACATTTCCAAGTCTGACGAAAAGTTGATATTTCCATATAAAGTTGTAATTAAGTTTAATCACTTACTTATTTACTTTATTCCATAAATACTTTTGTAAATAACTCAACTAAAATAAACGTATAACTGTTAAAAACTTGTTTAATGAAGGAAGTAAATAACCTTATATGTAATATAGGAAACAACTGCTCCAGTACAATCATCAACATCAACTACAAGTACCACTCCAGCTGCTCCGACGACCACAACGCCTAGACTAACCACAACTCCTATTGAAACTTCTACTGCTAATGTTAGTAACAATTTTCTATTTTGTTAAAGAAAATCAACAAAAAATTGTCCATATTTCAGCAAGCGACAACAACAACTACCACCTCATCTCCAACAACTCTGAACCTCTCCAATAGAATTCTAGAAAACACAATCATACCTTCCACACCCACTCCAAGTGCTCCTACAACAATACCACCACCAACTACCTCACCTAAGTTACCATCAAGTACTACCAATTATCCCGTCACAACGTTTTCTACTCTATTTTCCACGATTTTATCAACTTTGCAACCTGGAAGAATTACAACTCCACCTACAACAACTCCACCAGCTACAACTGAAGTACCAACTGTGATTGTGACGGCTCAAACTGAGCCCATACCCTCAGCAAGTACGCCTCAACCAACTATAGTACCCAGTAGAGGTACTGTTGGTTTTTTTGATACTATAACTACAACAGATGTGCCTGCAACGACTTTGAATAGGCGCTCTAGAACTACAACAAGGATACCCACAACTACGACGATTTCCAATACGATACCCGTTAGCACGACTTTAAGAAGTATAAGAACAACTGCCAGTCCTACTGTTTTATTCACGTCTCCAGTACCATCTTCAGTGTCTACAACGCCCAAATTGAAGCAGTTAACTGAAGAACAGAAGAAGAATCTGGAGACTTTGGCTGAGTTGGAAAAGGAACAAGCAGCTATTCTACAACAGCTGTCTTTCTTAACAAGTTTGGTATGTTTTTAATTAAAACTCTCGAAGCATTTTTGTCACATATACCTAAATTTTATTTTCAGGGTGGGGCTAATGGTAACTTCAATGGTAACAACGACAAAGCTACTACACAGCGAAGTAACTTAGCAAACAGAGTAAGTTCATTTTATTTTCTTAATTATCGTTATTTTTTATAAAACTCTACGTGTAGGTGATTGCTTTGGCTATGGAAAGAGACAGAACTCGTTCCACAACTGCTTTTCCAACTTCCATTCAAGATCAGCTACCTTCAGGTAATCGTGAAGGCAAAAAACTATCTGATACTTCAGATAGCAAAGGTACTCCAAGTCTTGAAGAAGTACTAAAGCAGTACAACATCAGTGGTTTGAATAACGTTACACCTTCCTCGGAATCCACATATGGCAAATCCAACGATGCCCTACTAGCTGCTATTTTAAAAGAACAAGGTATAGGACCGACTACACCTAAGAACCTCGCTGGTATTTTCACTACTACAAGAAAACCAAAACCAACCACCAGAGCACCTGGTAGATTAATGCAAGGATTAAATTGGTTGCTGAATGTGCTTGCTCCTCCAACAACAAGAAGACCTAAAGCAAAGAAAGTAACTGCAGAACCAGAATTGTTAACAAATCAACCAACGCATATAACTCCGGTTGTCACAGCGGCCCCACGGGGAAAACAGTTTTCGCCTAATGCTTTATCTCAAGACGATATACAAAAGTTAATTAAACAACTGGAAACAATTCAAAAAGATCCCAAAAATCAGGAGTTGGATTTCTCGCAAATAAATAGTATTCAAAATCTGTTGAACACTAATGAGGGTGTTCAAGTTATTACACCTGCGCAAGCAGGTTCAACAACTAGATTTACAAGTACCAGGTCCACAACCAGGACAACTACCACTGTTCCGTTGGTTCGTAATAGAGGAAGAGTTGTTAAATCGACAACAGCATCGCCCACAAGTGTAAGTAATAGTCTAGAGTTTGAGGATGAGGAGGAGTTTTCCACCACGTCCAGGCCTAAGATGACTTTGCCTCCTTTGAGGTTGAGGCCTGTGCCAGGGATAGATGAAAATGCTGATCCACTTATAAGAGGGAATCTAATCACTGCTGCAGTGAATGTAACAAGAGCCATTTCCACTTTCTTGGGATCAGCGTTACAGGTAGGAAATTTGTATGGTTTACGCAATAATCAATAGTTTTGATTCGTTACACACAAATACAGTAAAATACCTGAATCATGTCGAAGTTGCGCGTGATTAATCAAGCAGTTATCACCACCAATGAGTTTTTCACAACAACAGTTTTATAAATTCCTATGACTCATTCAAGGAATTTGTTACATAAATTTAAAGACCAAAAACAAACACAATAATTGGCTTCAATTTTTAACAATTTTTCTAGGATGCAGCACATCAATTCAGCAGAATGTTTTCCAATGGTTCTGCCAATATAAGTGAAATACTAACTAGTTCCTCTTTGCCAAATGTAGCAAGTGGTTCAAACCCTAGTGGTTAGGTACCCAAATACACATAGGATATAAAATAGCTATGGTAAAAAAATGGTAAAATCACAAATCGGCTTGAAAACTGAACTCTTAATAAAAATTTCCTATTCGATTTATTTACTAATTGGTTCTCTCCATCGCTTATCAAATCATTTTAACGATAAATAATACTTACTTATGACTAAGTATTACGTACTTGCTAATACAGTACATCATACTCATTAAACCAAACCACCAAACATTATCTTTTTCATAAACATCTTATACTCATCTCTACTTTTCTAGCAATAATATTTACAGAAAATTTTGAATGGTTTTTGAATTTGACTTTCTGCTTAGGGTGCTGCACATTCGTTCCAATCTTTGTTGGGTTCCGGATCTCGATTGGTTGGGAATTACGTGCAGGGCTCCTCAAACACATCAAACAGACCAGGATGAAGCAATCCAATGCCTATATTTAACAATACTTATTTATTATTATTAATTTGCATACTGTAGCATGTTGCATCTGATTTGTTGCACTACAACTTAGTAATGTGGTATTTAATGTAATGCAAATTCTATTGTTATTCAACTGATTTATTTTATTATTCGAAACGATTTATTTGATTTTTAAATTATTTAAACGAAACCGCATGTAATGGAAAAAAGATTAACTATAACCTATAGATGGTTTAATACATGAAATTTTTGTGATAATTTTCTTTCCTATTTACTTTCGTTAAGTAGATTTCTATAATTATTTTTAGTTAGTTGTTTTTAATACCAGCTGATGCCAATACTCACATTAGTATTGAATACATTTACTGATACCATTTCCAATCTGGTCTAATTTCTTCTTCTGTTATTTGTTTTCTTTTATTATTTTACATCTCTAAATAATAAGTTTATATAAAATTGGAATTTATTGTATGTATGTTTAGAATTTCAAATTCCATTATTATAAATTATAAACGCTTTTATGTATATATACACTTTAGTAATGTATTGTAAATTATTATTGTTATATTGTAATTAATTGGTTTTAATTTTACTTTTGTAAGTATTTTGTAAATAATTAAAAATAAATGTATAATATAAGAAGTCTCCTGTTTAATTATTCCCACAATCCAATAATATACATTTTTCTACTCCCATACTTTAATTTATTTATTAGACATTTACTACCTGTACTGTAATGAGATTCATTATGATACATATTCTTCATTACGGTTTATAACCAATAGAAATTACAGCAATATTTCGACAATATCAAATATCGCGATGAACATCTGACAGATCTAAAATTAAAAATTGACAGTCCATTTTGATTTTCTGACATTTCTGAGTTTACGATAAAGTTGCCATAATATTTATTTTCTTATTTTTCATTTGACTAGTCGTAGAAAAAATTGTGTATGCAACTCACATTTAATAGCTATTAAGACACTCGTATTCACTACGACACTCACCTATTGCTCCTCTCGTAATGCTCATACTCGTGTCTTAATAGTTACCATTAAATACTCATTGCATAATATACTATTAAGTGTATCCTGATCTTATTTTTTTTAATTGATAGTTTATAAATCATTGTCAATATCACGAAGGAACGTAACTCAGTTTTGCACATTTTACAGTTCAGCTTTTTGAAATTTTTTATAAATTTCAAATGAGATATGTTCATTGTTTTCTCACCTGTGTAATAAACTCTGTAGGAAATTGAGTTACAAAGCTTCGTAGAATTATTAAGCTGACCATTTCATGCACTTTGACGACTTATCTTATTTTTCGATTTTTTTGAGTTACGTCTCTTCGTGATATTGAAGACGAAGTGTGCAGCAAAAGAAATGAAACAAATTTATTGCCTATAGCTTAAACGTAAACCTAAAACAGCCCAGCAGTATTTATAACCATAACTATTATTATAGTTATTTATGTATTACGGGCATAATCAGGAGAATGATGAGGGAATGTTTAAAACCCGACGAAGGAGGGCTTTTAATTTCCCGGGGGCCATTATCGACAATTATGCCCGTGGTACATACAATTTTTTATTAATCAGGTCATAAAGTCCATTTTAAGCCCGAATTTGCGGGCCTATAAAGTAGATTATGGGTCTAAAATAGATTTTAATTTGAAAATGACAAGCATTCTGCTCTTTCTTATAAAAATATTGAAGCCTTTCTAGTATTTGCGGTTATAGTGGAAGTTAGTCCAGTCAAAGGATGCTCAAATTCAGAAATCGAAGAGGATTTTCAAAATATAGTGGTATATGCCTCCTAGGGAAGGAACTTTTTAAAAAACGCATCTACGAGCTCTACCTCGTCGGTGGTGTGAAAAAGGGCAAGAAATACAAAAATGCATTATGACGGAAAACACAATATAAATTATTTCACGCTGATGAAAGAAAGTTTGCCATAAATAGATTTTGTAGAGGAAGCTTTGCTCTACAAATATAATTCAATTCAACTTTTTTGTCAATCTAATAATTTTTCATTTATTGCGAATGAAACTTTCAGTTTTGTCGATTTAAGTGCATTTTTCAAGTCCGATGACGCAGTTTCAAGTCATGATCGAGGGTAGTTTTTCGATATTTAAGGGTGGAAGCTTCCACTGTATCGATGGAAACTCAGGTTCTTCATTCTACAACAAATTTACTATAATTCACCAAAATATAAAATCTCCTTGAATTATTCCCACAGGCGGGAATTTTTTTCGTCTAATTTAACTGGACTAAAGTTATTTTATATAGAATTACGAAGGGAGCCCGCTGCAAAATATGGACGTCATCTGATAACAAGATAAGACCTTCTCCTAGTTAACGTAGATATACACTATTGGACAAAAGTAAAGCAACAACTATTAATTTTGAAATATGTGAACAGAAAATGAAACTTACATTTAAAAAGATGAAAAATATGAGGTAATTAGTTTTCTATAGTCAAAAACTTTTGATCTGGAGATTCATACTTTTATAATATTTTTTATTAAGTCTCGATAAAAAATTAAAACCAATTGTAGGAAAAAGGAGTCGGACAAAAGTAAAGCAACATTTCAATTTTATTGAACTAACTGAACACTGACACATATGAAACAAGTAAACAATAAATATAATATTTAGTAATTTATTGCATATCCATTACTTGCAATAATTTGCACGCATCTTCTTAGCATCGATGAGATTAATTTTTGTATAACACTTTCCGGAGTATTTTTCTAAACATCGTTGACTTTGTCGATAAACGCCTGCTTGTTTCTAAATAATTCCGGAATATTAGCAACTACAATGAAAGAGGACATCTAGAGACTGCACCAAAATCTCGACGACCACGGAAAACCACAATCCACACGGATAGATTAATTAAAAGAATTAGTCAGAATGACCCTTTCAAATCAGTCCCAAGTATTAAAGCAGAAATTGCGAGCCTAAATATTATCTAGTTGCAGGACTATTCAAAGGAGGCTGGTTGCTGTAAAGCTGTTCAGTAGAAGACCTACAAAAAAACCTCTAATTTCAACAAGAAACAGGGCCGCCCGACTTGCCTTTGCACTTGCTCACTGAATTGGACCGTAGACGACTGTAAAAAATATTTTTTAGCGATGAAACCCGGTACACGATTTTTAATTCCGATGGAATGCGTCGTGTAAGACGACCAGTAGGTCAGAGGTTTAATCCAAAGTTTGTTACACCAACCGTAAAGCATGGCCATGGAAGCGTGTTCTTATGGGGTTTTTTCTCATGGAATAGCGTCGGCCCCGTCCATTTCAATGATGGCATCATGGATGGGCTTGCTTATATGGACATTCTCCAAAACACAATGCTGCCTTATGCAGAATGGGAACTGCCCTTACACTTCATTTTCCAACATGAGAACGATCCAAAACGCAAATCACGCATAGTAACAGAGTAGCTAATAAAAGAACGTGTTCGAATTTTGAACTGGCCAGCCCAGTCACCTGACCTCAACCCAATAGAAAATCTGTGGGAAGAGGTTGAGAGACGAATTAGAACGGAATTATTTAGAAACAAGCGTTAATCGACAAAATCAGCGATGTTTGGAGGAATATTCCGGAAGGTGTAATAAAAAAATTAATCTCCTCGATGTCAAGAAGATGCGTTAAAATTATTGCAAATAATGGGTATGCAATAAATTACTAAATATTATATTTATTGTTTACTTGTTTCATATGTGTCAGTGTTCAGTTAGTTCAATAAAATTGAAATGTAAGATTCACTTTCTGTTCACATATTTCAAAATTAACAATTGTTGCTTTACTTTTGTCCAGTAGTGTATGTGTAACCCTTTACCAAAAGGCATCTGTGCCGGTCATTATTCTAAGCTAAATGTATAAAACAATACTACTTCTGGTTCTTAAATTTTCGCATAATTTCGGGATCTGATAAAGAGATGCGACTTACGCTATTGAATTGTTGTTAATTTAGTAAATTTACAAAAGTACCTGTGCCACCTCCTGCCTTGAGTTAATTAAGTGGCACAACGTTTTTTCTGCATTAATATTTTCGGATTACTCTCCGTCACCTGATAACAATTTGAAACAACATTTATTCGAAAGGGAGTTATTTTCCCTTCACGAAAATATATACATATGTGCCGCAACTTTACCTGAGCTAAGTCGGTGGCACAGTGCTATTCGTAACGTAAGATTTTTTAAGTAAGTATAGTCTAGTACGTCATTCTAGACTTGAAACGAAATTAGTCTAGGGCTAGGCTACATGAAAACATCATTTCTGAAAACGAGTTCGTAGAAAGGTTCCTCTAAATGATTCCCAAATTGAAGAAACTTAAAATCTCATTCTTGAAATCATGTTAGAATATTTAAACCATTACAAGTGGAGTAACGTAGTATCTACCTACTTAAGAGAACATTAAGTATGCGGGCTACTTGCGAACTAACTTAATTACTCACTTCAAAAAATACATAAACATCTAGCATCTGAGGTTATGTATAATTAATCCAAACAACTTTTTGCCAAAACGTTATGATTAGGTATGTTGTGTGTATTATGCAAATATTAATTATACATCTCGCTATACATATTATAACAAAACAACTAATCAGAACTGCAGGAATAAACACGACCTCTATTGGACATATTTATTACTGCTAGTGTAAATAGCTATATGTAATTAATTTAATATCTTATAAAATTTATAGTCTAACAGTATCGTATATTCATAAAAAATCTATTATTTAAATAATATCCTGAACGATATCTGTCCAATTTAAAAATCAAATGAGTATCAATATTCTCATAAAACAATTAATCAATTTAATTATTGCTATTGTAAACAACTCAACGCAAAAACCTGTGCTGGTGATTTTTAAACTAAGTATTAATTTGATTACTATTAAAAAACTCTGTGTAGTCTTTAATAATGTGATGCGACGACAACAGTTTTTTTTTTATTATTTACATAATGAATGCATCATGAAATAAGATTAGGTATACAATGTCTGACGTCAGTCTCCTACGAACAACAATATAATAATGATGAAGGAGATCTGGCTGCAATATGTTATAAAACATTTAAACACGTTTTTACATGCGAACCAAAATGGAAAAAACGCTTAATGAGTGATGTGAAAATAATTAAATTTGATGATATACATGCCGAAATTAAACATTTGTTATAGAATAGGTATAGATACATTTAAGTTTTTATATGTAATTTACTGAATATTTTAAATTGATTTAAGACAATACGTCCTGTAGATTTTAAAAATGTTATGCCAATAGTATAAATGTAGGACATAAAAGAAATAATAGCTAATTAAGTACAAAATGTTTTTAAATACAGGGTGTATCAGTTTTAATCGAGCAAACTTTAATAGAATGCCCAGGGTGGTCTAGTTACGGTGTCCTCGTTATTATCTCAGAAACAATTAGGCACAGGAAAAAAAGTTATATATATAGAAGTCTATAGCATGCTACATTTTTTAAATTAATTTATTTACACAGTGTGCGTCATTTTCATGTGGTGATATAAAGTTTCATTTTTTTAAATGGAGCACCGTGTATTTTACCCAAAATTATGATTTCTCGTCCAATTTACGATAAAAAATATATAAGGTTTAATATGCCTATTTTATTGATAGTTTCCAAGATATTCGAGAAAATATCTAGAAATACTATGATATCTGCCTGTTTATATGAGTAAAGTTAGTTCTATTTTTTAGCTAGAAACTTTTATTTCTGGTCTTAAAAATCAAGTAAACTTTAAATTGATATCATATGTAAGAAAAGGTCGTTGTATTTGACAAATAACTATTATTTTATAGTGTAGACCTAGAAACTAATAATAATGCTTTGTCAGATAGCCATTGGAAAATAGTTAAATTATTTTTAATATTTTGTTTTTTATTATAAACTAACTAAATAAAGAATATGTTTTGGTTGTATATTTTTGAAATTGAAACAAATAAAATAGCTTGCTCTAACACACCTGGTGGAAGCTACACCCACCCACATAATACAATTATTATTTTTCAAAATATTTTCTCGAATATCTTGGAAACTATCAATAATAGGCATATTAAGCTTTATATATTTTTTATCGTAAATTGGATGAGAAATCATAATTTGGGGTTCCATTTAAAAAAATGAAACTTTAAATCACCACATGAAAATGACTCACCCTGTATAAGTAATATTTTTTCAAAAATGTAGAATGCTATAGACTGTACAACTTCTATATAAAACTTTTTTTCCTGGGCCCAATAGTCTCTGAGATAATAACAAGGACAGTAACTGGACCACCCTGTACATTCTCCTAGTCGTCCTGATTCGGAAAAATGTATATTATATACCTCTATCTCAATTCCTGAAATAATTGAGATACATATGACCGAATTGCACGCCACTGGTGTCCTCCAAAATCGAAAATATCTTCATAAAATTGTCCTTAGGGAGGAGGACAGGCATGCAAAATTTTGCTTGAATTCAAGCTTTTTTATGGAAGTTATTGCAAAAAAATATTTTTTTCTTGTAGACATCAACACCCTGTATCTTTCTTAGGAATCGAGATAATATACATTTTTCCAAATCAGGACGACAAGGAGAATGTACAACCATTAAAGTTTGCTCGATTAAAACTGATATACCTTGTATAACAACTTACTTTATGACGAAGGATTGGTGAAAAATTTTAAATAGGAATTAGGGAGTAGAGAATCTATATTCCAGAACATCGATGGCTTGATTCAGAAAATTAAAAGATTACCTAACCTATGGAGACTATCCAAAACAATATACAAAAATTTGGTTTGGCAAAATGAAGAATATATCTGCATTGATGGAACTCTAAGACAAAGAATAATAAACACAATTTCCAGAAGCATTCGAGATAATGTAAATTCATTTGGAAATTTTATCAAAAGCGGTCATAGAATTAAAAGCAAAATATTTATAATAAAATATTTTTTGATGGAAAATTGGCTAAGCTGCAGGTTATTTGTGAATTTATTTTAAAATACATAAAGTACATAAAAAATTCAGAAAATATATTCATATTACAAGAATATATTAAATAACCAAATTTTAAAATAGCGATATCTTCCATATGAGTTAGTTCTTAATCTATTAGACAAAATTATTTTTTAAACATCTTTTATAACGGAATTATTAATTTTCTTAAATGAAATTTTTATAACTAAAACTCGAACCAAACTTTAGAGATAATTTTACAAAATAATATTTAGGATCTAAACACCTGTATAATAACATGAAGAGCTTTTTCAAACTGTAATTACGAGGGAAACTTAAACAGACACGGTGGGACACTTTTGGAGGGTTCATATAATAAATCAAAATAGTTGTTAGCCAGATTTCAGCTTGCACGGATTTTTTGCAAGAATAAAGTGTTCATTGTCATATAAAAATAAGCAACAATACTTGGATTATTATTCTTAAAATTGTCTATTATTATGTTAGATGTTAGCCTTTAGTGTTTTGAATAGTCAGACAAAAATTCCATACAATACCTTCAAAATGAGCGAGCTTTTTCCACTCATCGAAATTTTTTGCAGCTTATGTTTGCTATACTAATGAAAACTAACTGAAAATAATGATGTTCATTTAAAAACCCAGTTTGTCCAAAACAGTTTTAGGTTACTGAAGTAGCTAAGCATATTTTGGTTAAACATCCCAAATATTTTGACCTTGAAGAAAATTATATTTAAAATAAAATGAAATTTCCTACCCTCTTCTTAGAAAAAGTATTGTACGGAAAATGTGAGCAAAATGTCTTCACTCCCTTCTAAGACTTTTATTTCAGCGATGCTGTTTCTGTCCAAGTTATGTAAATGACTGTTAACTGATAAATTATCATCTACTTTGTTTAAAACATGTATTAATGCTCTTCATACTATTATGTTATTATTAGTTCAAAATATCCATTATACGATTATACCTAATGTAAAAATTCGGACTAATTTTTACTTAATAATCTACCAAGAATACTTAAATATTCTTTAATTACAAGAAGATTTTTCAGTTTTAAATAATTATGGAAATTAATACATATCCACATAGGTATATTTTTTCAGTTCAAAACAATCACGCGTTTTCCCTTCTATTGTGATTATTATTATTTTGATGCCAAGGTTTAGCAGTAGTTAGCTTATATTGTCATAAATCAATTTTCTTATACTTTTTCTCAGGTATACGTTAAATGAGCTTAGATTAAAGCAATAAGTGAACAAACTTGATTTATTATAGCTATTGTAGCCAGAATGCGTCAGTTAACCATTATTGGTCAATAGAATTGTGAATAGAACCGGGATTATAAGTTTTTACTTTGGGTATTTAATCTATCTGATTTTTCATCCCAAGTAACATCTGTTGTAAACACCGAACTCTTATAATTATTAATATAATTATTGTATTATAGATATTTTCAATATCAAAAATTGTTACAATATACATACAATTTATTTCAATTGTACAAATCAATATTGCAAAATCTTCCAGGGTCTCAAGTCTTTAGAATAATACTCAATAATAGTTAAAGAATGCGTTCTTAGAAACATAGGTACATATACATATTCGTATTATTCTATAATTGCAACATTATCCTTTTAAAATCAAGAACTTAGTATGATCTAGCAATAATTATAATAATGTGCAAGCTCTCCTTTGTAAAGACAAATTCTTGCGAAAACGTATGAAATTAATTTTAATAATAATTATTTATTGTGGAAATTAACCGATTATCGCGAACTAAAGAATCTAGTTTAAAAAGGTGTTTGGTAGGTAGTAATGCTGATTTAAGCAGGTTTTATGTTTATGTTTTGATGATCAAACAACTTATCTTTTTCAGTCCACCTTTAATATTGTGAAAAGTGAACAAACAAAATTAAAATACTAATTTATAGTATCCGTAAGTATAATAGATACGATATACGTAAAATTAAACGGAAATAGACGTCCTAAATATCTCAGAAATTTTGATTTCTTTTATTTATATTTGAGAAAAATATTATATTTATTAAAAGCACAGTGAAGTCCGGTTATAACGTACCCAAAAAGTGTTCCAAAATGAGTTCATTATATCCGAAATTCACTATAACCGGTAAAATAAATAAGTGTATGTATTTAAACTTGAAATACAGTACGTTATAACCAAAAACTCATTACAACCAGAATCGGCGCTATAGCCGGACTGTACTGTATATTATATGAAAATAAAGGCTTATATAACTAGGTACTTAAGTTCAGATAAGTTTGGAAAAAAATTTCAATAGAGCGAATTGTAACTATAAATATTTTGTGGGAAATTTAAAATACATTAATTTAATTATAGGCATTCAAATTAACGTAAATTTTCAATTCAAAAAATAACAAATACAAAATATTTGTCATTAAAACAGTAACTAATAGTCAACAATATTTAAATGTGATAATAATAATTTATTTGTTGCAGAAAATATTTATTATCCGGTTACCCAATCAATTTGGCAAAAATGTAGGTATAGTTTTGTACCGGATATTTTCCATACATAATTCATTATGTCAATAGGTACTTAATTTAAAAAAATAATGAAATCCATACTATTATTTTAGATCTGACTGTTTTAAATTTAAATAATGACATAATCGGGCGATCCAGTATAATATCAAACAATAATTAACAACTTTATATTAGGTACAGTACTCCAGCAGGTACTACGGGTAAATCCAATAATAAACGATTTCATTGTTCATTTCACCATAACAAATTTTCCTAATTTTCTCACATAATTTATTACATCAACCTTTTTTCTGAAAGATATTCTGTAAATTTATACAGCAGAGAATGAAACTGACAAAGATTATTTGATGTGTCCTAAAAGTCTTACAGAAAATTAAGACTGATGATGTTAAAATTATTCAATGTCAATTTCACGTTAATGCCCCTTTTTCTAATGGAAATTTTAATGAGTAAGTTTTTTTAAACTTTTTTTTAACAATGCAGAAGTTTACAAAAAAAACAAAAAAACTTTAAAAAATTTCACTTTCGTTAGAGAATAAAGACATAAAAAACAAAATCTTAGCAAAATCAAATTAAATTAAGCGGGCCTAAAAAAATTACTGGTCCGCCTCTGCTGATTGAATCCTAATAACATAAAGTAGTTTTTGCGAAAACATTTATTGTTAAGATTTGAATTGCCACCAGTATAACCTTGATCATTTAAAAAGTTAAATCACATCATTATAAAAAAATGATCTTAAAAAATGCTTTAATATCATATTAAACATACAACTAACTTATTTTTGTTTTGATGGAATGCAATTATCTGCATTTACCTAATTAATATATCGACAAATTATTCTCATATTACCTGTATAAAACTCTAATCAAGATAGCTGTTTAGCAGCTTATGTATCTTTCACTTGTTTCTTGGTCGAGTGTAAAAGTAGGCCGAGACAACAGAAGAGAGGAGTACCAACATTGAGCTGTTAGCAATCAAAGAGCGCGGATCGTTTCGCGGTTCTCTCTCAATTCAAATTTGTATTTCGAGTGATTCATGTAGAGTCAAAAAGGGCGCGTTAGGAATTTCGTGTTTATTTCAAAGTCTTTAACTCGAAATATTGTGTTGAAAGTTTTGGCATTGGTGAGGACTGTTAATAATGGTACTTCTTACAAGGAATACAGATATGGATGAAGCGGTAAGTTGAGAATTATGTTGTACGATCTGTGCTTTCTGATAAAAGGCACATACGAGTGCATGTGCACATTAGGATTTTTTAACATTTATTTATATTCTTTACGTAGCTAAGTAGAATAGTAAAGTTAGTTTAGAGGTACTACAAGTACCACTAGGTGATAATTTTGGAGTTTTATTGCCCTTTGAATCGGGTTAATTCATGATCTGTGATTTAGTTAACTGCAATGTGCTTAAGGCTACGTAATTTTTTTGGTAAATTTAATTTTGTATTTTTTAAATATTGTGCAATATTGCAATGCAAATTTCTAAAATCGGGTCCATTTCATTAGTTCTCATTTTTACTTTAATAAAATTCGACAATCTACAAAATAACACTTCTAAATTTCAGTACTATAATCGATTGATTATAAAATACTTTTATTTTTGCGTCTAAATATCGAAAGTTATTGAATCACCAAGTGCTTATCAGCAATTTATCATTAAGGGGTGCCCCCAGCGACCATAGTTCAAATTTTGTAGTCCCATTTTTATCAAGAATTACAAAACATCGTGTCTTTAGGTATCCATGTAACTTTTCACTGAGATTAGTTAATTTGCGAAATAATTAAACAATATCGTGTCACAATATAATTTTATACAAAAGCTTATAGAACGAATTCATAAATAATGAATGTATTGTTTAAATAATCCTTTAATAATTGTATTTGCTTGGTAAAGCCCATTATGCCATAAAACTAATAATTATCGTCTATTTTATTTAAACAATGTGCGCGTTGTTTATTTAACTATATGTTTTGGCTGTCTGTAAATTATTTTATGATGATAATAGAAGGTCTTCGTGGTCATCCAAATTTGAAATGGTTATCGCTATGTTGTTTTTTCCAGATTACATTTTGCAAAATATAATTTTTATAAATGAATTGCAAAATATCGTAGGTTCATGTAAATATGTTTTTTATTGTAACTATTTGCAAGTAGATCAATAGGTTAAAATAAATTTCTCAAATACGAGCAACAGTATAGGTACGTGGAAAGTACCTACTATTTTTACAGGGCTTTTTAAAATAACGCACATTCTAGGGGGCGTAAATTTAATAACGGAAAATGTATTAAGATTGCAAATAAAAGCGGAATAAATTTACAGATGATGATGAACACCAAATTACAATAAGCAATTACTTGGAAATGCATTTTATAAAGACAATAAAAAACAGTATTTTTTTCATGAAATTATTATTCCGTACTTTATATCTCTGTTCTTTTAAAGGATAGATCATGTTTTACAACTTTTATTTTAAGATACTTTTAATAAATCTGATAGTGATTTCAGATTTTGTGCAAAAATTTTGTTTTTTATGATTTTTGTCTATACTTTTTCAGGAAGTATTCACGAAATTGCTTATTCTAATTTCAATGCCTAAGCAGATCCTGATGTAATGGTTCACATTTTATATGCATCATCTACCAAATTCTTTCGACTAATTTTTCTTTGTTTTAGAATTACATGAAAATGTTTGATATAAGAGTGGTTCTTGTTCATGTAAGATTCCTGCACAACTTCTTATTAACAAATATAAAGGTACTTCAAAATTGAGTAAACAGCACCTTACTTTCTTCTTTACAATATTAATGCAATTATCGAGGCAATTTTAGATTTTACATTTAATTTTACATTAAGATCATAGATACTTAAAATAAGTGGTACTGCAATGTTTAAAATAATTAATTTTTATAGGAATAACTTATCCTCTTCTAAAAAAATTCAGATAGAATAAGGGAAAAATTAGTGAAATGTTTTGAGTATCAAATATTTTTAATTACCTATTTAATAACAATTGGGGTTAAAAAGATTTAGTCCTTGTTGTTCCACCTTCAGATATTAGATAGTTATATCTAACTTAGAATGTGAATTATATTATTAATGTTTGAGTTTCCTAAGATCCTAAGTTACAATCTAAGCTACAGATAACTATCTAATGGATATTTTTTTTTTTAAACACCTAGCTTAATTATTGTAAAACGTGATATGGAAGTAGCATTTTGATATACTTAACAGATCTTAAATATGTTATACAGGGTACTAATTCGAATTTCACTTTTACTTTTTATTTTTCTTAATTATACTCTCGTATAGGCTCAGCCTAGTTCCGTTTTGTGAAAATTTGCATTTTATGTCTTCTTAAAGCCAGTTTTTCAATTGGTATTCAGTTTGTAGTTATTGATAACATAGACTTTCCCCAATCAAATCATCAAACATGGAAAATAAACTACGCTTTAGTTGACGCACATAAGTTCAGGTTAACAGTATAACTTGAAGGTAAATTCCTATTGAAAAGCTCTCATGTTTTATTATTTTTGTCATTTGTTGGGGTTAGGAAGATAATGTTACTTCACTGAAGTATAAAGTTTATTGTTTCCCTATTTTTACTGAATCTTTAGTACGGGAATCGATCCTTTATTATTTCTTGTTACAAAAAAAGACAATTTTGAGAATTTTGTCATATCTTAGAAATATTCCATCTACAGAAATTGATTTGTTAAATATTATCTATGGGTATTTTCAATGAAAAGTGGGACACGCTGCATTTACTCACAATAACTTACAACTGTGAAAAATGTAATACGAGTAGTACAGTAAATAGGGAGAAAAAAAGGCCTCAAATAGACTTTTTTTACCCTACAGCTAATTTTTGCAGAATCTTGTAGAGGGTCATCCTGTAAGTTTAAAACTGAGTTTTTGTATTCGTAGAGCCCGCCGTTTCTTCACCAGCCATTAATAAAAGTTGATTTTTTTATTTATTAAATAACTTTTTTCATTTTAGATTTCCGAAAAAAAGGCATCAGCACAAAGTAGTAGAAATTTTTTTTTATCGATATTGCCAATATTTAAAAAGTTATTCAACAAATTGGTTGACAATTTTGGGGTAAGAGTATAGTAAGTAGTATGTAGTAGTAGTAAGTAGTACCTAACTAGAGAAAATTTTCCCTAAAATTTGCAACTTATTTGTTCAATAACTTTTTAAATATTGACAATATCAAAAACTATTAAAAGGAAAATTGTAGAAAATATTTTTCTCTACAACTCTGTACTGATGCTTTTTTCGGAAATCTAATAGGAAAGAAGTTATTTAATAAATAAAAAAATCAACTTTAATTAAGGGCAGGTGAAGGAACGGCGGGGTCTACGCATACAAAAACTAAGTTTTAATTTAAACTTATAGGGTGACCCTCTACAAGATTCTGCAAAAATTGGCTGTAGGGTAAAAAAAGTCTATTTCAACTCCCTTAGTTTACTATACTATAAGGTATACAAAATTACAATTCGCAATTAATACTAGAATCTTCAAAACATCAGTGGGTATATTCGACTATAATAATACCTTTTCTATTCGTATATTGAAAATGTATAAAGTAGAAAAAAAAATTTCATATATTTACCATTTTAAGAAAACATATCAGATTACAAGTCAAAACAACAAAGGTAAAAACGAAAAATCACGTGAAGGATTTCTCCTAGGATGCACTCCTCTTTTATGTTGACCATAAACTAACCAAATAATTTTAAGTTGGGTTTTTCTGAGATAAAATCTTGCTTTTACCAAAAAATCTCAGTATATCAAATTATTACAAATAGATTTATAAAATCACTGGCTCGACTTTTATTCAATTTTCAATTAATGAACAAAAATATTCCATAAATTAAATACATCAAAATATTATTTAGCGAATTGCTAATATGTATAATATGATGAATATATTAAAACTTTTGCGCTACAATATTTCTTATTTTTTTACTTTTTACTTATTAAATTTGAAAACATTTGCTTTTAGATTTTTAAGTTTTAGTGCTTTCATATATTTTTTTACAAAATACAGTCATTCTTATAAAATACGAAATATGTATTGTTGAAATGATTAAAATATTTTCATTTTTGTCATGTAATATTTGTGGTATTTTCTTTGAAACAAATATCTTTTAATATTCCACTAAATCCAACAAGTTTATCCTTTTCTAAGCAAACTTACATGCAGTCATGCAAACAACTTCAACATGTAGTTAAAAATAACTTATATAGGTACTGGAAAAATCATAATTATTTTGCTTCTGAAAACAAGAACTATGCTGAACTACTTTTTCTAACGCACACGTTCTTAACACAAATTTATAGCAGCAGTTAGTAATTTATGATTTAATATTTCTTTTATTGACCATCAGTTGACTAATGAAATTCGATATCTAAAGGTCATATGAATAAATCAGTTTATTTTTCACAGAAATTCTAACTCATGTTTTTGGCAAAATACACATAATATTGCATTGAATTAACATAACAACAAAAAACAGAGTTGTAGTGATGAGAACTAGTTTCTTATTTTGGTAGGTTGTAACTTGAACTATCAGTACTTTTATTTTATATCATTTATCAACATTATTTTGTTCACGGGTTATTTAAAATATGCAAAAAAATAGATACTATAAAAATGTTTTAATAAATTTCAAATAAAATGATTCATTTCAAAAGAATTTCCAATTATTGTACTCACTATATAATTTGCTATTATTATTTCCATTTGAATACATAATAATTAAACTTTCATACGAATAGTTTTTCAAACATTAAACTTCTCATATTAAAACTGAAACCTACAACAAATTTCATTACTGACAGCGTATAATTTTATAATCTACAATCAATTTTTCGTACCACAAAAACCTGATTTTGTCCAGACATCAGAGTCCATATACAAATTGCTTTTATACTAATTCAGCTTGGCTTCCAAATTTGTGTGTATAGCCTTAAAACACGAATTTTAATTTCCTTGCTAATATCTTGGGCAACCGGTTTATTTGACTCATATATCAAGTTATATACAATTTTGAATTGCCTTTTAGCCATAAATTAGCCTTTTGCTGTAGTTGGACGTCAACAGCAAAAAATATAAAAATTTATTAACGCAAAACAACTGGAAGGCTGTCGTACGAGGATCAGTTTCATTTTTATGATGATGGATATGAAAAAAGGCACACTCCTAGAAATATATAAGTTGTGAAATTAACAATCCTGTGACTGCACGAAAAAAAGTGATTTATAAGATAATAAAACTGTTAATACCAACAATTGTTTAGTGGTTATGACTAAAGTTTACTTAGGTTACGACAAGACTATATTTGTGCTATATTACAGATCTCCCAAATGACAAAGCAAGCAAATTTCACACCTTTGAGCCTTTGACATTTATAATTAGCACACTTAAAATTAAAAGTAACTAACGGAATTTCCAAAATATTATGCAATTTTCCGCCATGTCATGCTTGAAAAGTTATATTTTCGTACAAATCTGGAATTACCAACAAATTACTTTCACGTAATTTAATCTTAACAAACCATACACATTTTATGTAATACAGTTTTTTAATATCCCCACATTTATTTATAGTTAATTATCGTTAACTTTACTACGAGTATGTACAATTACATAACAAAATTTAATGTACACCTTCATGTCAAACAAGCCGTGAGTCACATGAAAATTTTCGATCGTAAACATGAAGTAATTATTGTAATTTTTCATTTTGATAAGACTTTACTATAAAGTTTCATTCAATTGATTGCAATTAGTTATTCATTCATAAGTTTCTTTACACAACGGTGCGTACAAACATTGAATAATTTGTGTATAAACAGAACGGACTTATATTTAAACATCAGTGAATATTTGTGAAACTCAACGTTCAAGTAAGATTTCAATTTATTTTATCTTAAATTAAAAATAGTGGGAGACGAAAATAAAAATTGTTTAAAATTGTTCTTGTACACGCATATACAAAGTGTTTCATCGGGCCTAATGGAAGTTTTTAAACAATTCTAAATAACACCTATGTTTTTGCTCATATGTTACAATTTATTACTGCAATTACATGCTTACTTTAACTACACATTCATAAAGATAAGAATATTTAATTTAAACGCTATAAAAGTCACAAAATCACAAATTATCGACTAGAATGTCGCCAAGGTGGGTGGGTTCCTGTCGTACAAGAGAATTTCATGAAATTGTTGGCTGCAAAGTACAAGACAACATGAAGAACGTTTTAACCGTTAAACAAAAGTAAATAAATTCTTTGGCTGGTTGGGCTGTTGCTGTGATTACTTTCTCTTTTCTTCCGAGAATTGTATGACGCACATTTTGGTATTACTAATCTTTGTTCAACTCAGTTATATAAAATTCTTAGCTTGGGTGTTAAGTAGTACATAGTACTGCTAAATATAATTATTATTATTATTTTCTGAGCAGGTATTTCAAAGTAGCTTGGTATAATCACTATATAATTTATAAGAATCATTGAAAGTATGCATGAGGATGTTGAAAAACATACTTAATAACTTCACGATGAAAAGGTAAAGTTATCCCACAATAAATTTGTTAATAATTTAAAATTAAAAGCATATACTTGTACTTCTGTAATAAAATAAAATATAGTATTTTATATGTTCTACAAAGAAACACTCTATTCGTTATTATTTGCTACTAGAAATATTCAAAATTTGTCCAATTTTTTAATTTGTGTCCACTGTCCATCATAAAAGTTAAAAAAATTAACAGATTTTATTGTGGATTGCTTTGTACAAAGAAATAAATTGCTGCTACTACTATCTACATTTCAGCAGAATAAAAATGCGTCCATAAATTTATTTTATTGTCTATAAACTTACTTTAAAGTTTGTCCATCAGTGTTTAATTTTGAGTCTTGAAAACTTCGAAAATTGGACAGGTTTCTTTGCCATTCTACTAAAAATATTGAAAATTGCTCATTTTTAAAATTTGTGTTCTTGAAACTCTCATAAAACCTCAAAAATTGGAAAGATTTACATATCGTTCGTTTGTTACAAAGAATTAGGTTGGCTCTACTGGAAACTTCGAAAAGAATAAAATTACGATGGAAGTTCTGAATTTTATTGGAATACATAGAATCACTTTAAAAAATTAATTTTAAACTTCTTGTCCTTAAAACTAACATAAAATATTAAAAAATTAACAGATAAGTAAGTTTTATTAGAAAATTAAAATGAAACTAAAATCTATTGAAAGTTCCAGATTTTATTGCCTATTATAAGCTCACTTAAAAATATGTCCGATTCTAGATTTTGTGTCTTTAAAACTATCATAGAACGGGAAAAAAAGGAAGAATTTCCTGGTAGTTTTTTGTAAGAAATTGATTCGTTCTATAAGAAAATATAACGAAAATCACTAGTTTACAAAATAATTTTTTTTTCATGTACATTTGATGAGAGGTGGCTTTTCTTATGTATTTTCTCCCGTTGAGTAAGAAAATTAAGGTTACATTTTTTTTTATGGATCAGTTTTTGAGATATTGTAATTTTTTCATTTTTTCTACTTTAAAAGTCATATCTCGAGCTAGAACTGTCCGATTGGTTCTTGGTACCAAATGAAAGGTATTAAGATGACAAACATATACATATAATCGGATCTTTAATTGGTTAAGCGGTTCAAAAGATATCGATGAAAATAAACCAGATTTTTTAAAAAAATGTTCCGATCTCAAAGTCGTCTGCTTATTGTGTGGTCTGTTTTCATCGATATCTTTTGAACGTCTTAACCAATTAAAGATCCGATTATATGTATATGTCATCTTAATACCTTTCATTTGGTACCAAGAATGATCACATCGGACATTTCTAGCTCGAGATATGAATTTTAAAATGAAAAAATGAAAAAATTTCAATATCTCAAAAACTGTTCCATAAAAAAAATTTTAATCTTGATTTTCGAATTCAGTGGGAGAAAATACATAACAAACGTCACTTGTCATCAAATGTACATTTTTAGTGTAAACTAGTGAAATTGATGGTTTTATTGTGTAACTCACTTCAAAATTTGTCCTTATTTTTCAAATTCTACATATAAAATTGAGCTATTTTAGATTTCACCCAAGATTTTATTGGATTTTACAGAACTGTATGCTAAGTTTAAATATGAAAACGCTATTTTTGCATCTAAATTCAAAAAATGTTATACAAAAAAGTTCCCCTCTGTGATTAAATGCCCCAGAGTTCCTCCTAGTTATAAAGATCGTCGGTATCTTCCTCGTTTAATAAGCTCATTTTATAAAAACACGGTTTATTCCAAAGGATCTAATAAAATCATAATAGCAAAAAGAAATTGTTTAGGAAGTCTCAAATTGCACTCGTCCCCAGCCCCCTCAAAAAATTTGCTTTCACATTCACTTTCTATTAATAAATTATTAATATTAAGTAATTAAGTATTGAAACATGGAACCGATTTCCTTCTTCCTTTATTATAAAAGTACAAACAATGTAGCCTAAAGATATAAAAAAGTGATATGTATTTATACAGACGACTCATTTATTTAAAAAGTGTAAAATAACTTGTTAATGAAAATATCTCATAAAATTGCAAATAAAGATAAATTAAATTTTATTTGGAGCGAATATCCAATGTTGGCTAAATAATTACCTATACTTATAGTCTTTCATAAAATTTCGATTTACAGTAGCAGGAATTCGAGGATGAATACTTGATACTGGAGCCATCAATTTATTTCTTGTTTCAAATCTTCTGAAGAATCGATTATCAGATAATATATGAAAAATGTTTCTTATAAAATTTACCTACTGATTATCAACCAAACATTAATCGTAGCATGAAGCCCACTGTTAATTTACTCAAATTACATGTTAACAATCACTCTAAACTTTTAATTATGAAAAACTAATTAGTAACTACTGCCAATCGATAAGGTATGATGCCATCGTGGAATGAACTGTGAACTGTGACTACAAACTTGCACTTGAATGGACTTTCGGGTGATTCAGCCTATTACCATTTCGCATATAAGCCAAAATATCAAAAATAAATTTTGTTTTCTACAAGTCATAAGAAAAATTGACTGGGATTTAGGTCAGGTGGTCAAGCTATTTCACCTCTTCTACCGATCCACTTAAAAACTTTGTATACAAAAAATAAAAACAATGATTGTTAATAAATTTAGTATAAAATTATATAAAATTCAAAATTACGATGAAACTCAGTACATCATGCAGTCAAAATTGTATCCTGAAAATATGGGGATATGACTATTAGCGAGAAGTAGGCTGGGTTTGCAACTTGAATATTACAAAGCCTCAGATTAAAATGTAGATTTAGTAGAGTGTACGTTGTACATATTCAAATCTCCACTACTAGAGATAACGTACCAAGTTGTACTTAATAGTAATATACTGTATGTTGTGTAGTTATATTTACTTTATTCTACCGACATGAAACAACATAATTTACTTATTTTAGGCTTAAATTTAAACGCTTAGCGTTTGCGATATCATCTCCGACTGAAACAATGATATTCAAAAGAACTTCGGTTTATATACTTACTCGTTTTTGATCGAGTTCAAATCAGTAACATTCCTGAATAATTTCCGAAAGCAAAAAATAGGAGAACAATTAAGAGAATTAAAATTGTATACTCGACATTCCATTAACTAAAGACAGTCGTAGGTTTACCGATGTTGTAGTAGAATACAAGCAACGTGGTGTAGGTATAGCTTATAGTTACACCAATGATTACGTATAACTTTTGGGAAAACCGACTCTCCTTGAAGCGTGAACAAACATCAAGCTGTTTTAATTCAAGCGTATACCTACCTGACTTTTATATTTTAAATAAATTATTAATCAGATTTAGTTTTAGATGAAATAAATCTGTTTTATTGTCCTGATTTGCATAACTTTTAAAATATCTAATGGAAAACCAAGAGTAAATTGTTTCATTTATTATAAACACGACAACAAGGAAGGGAAACTTGTATAAATGATGCCTATCTATCAGTTTTAATTGAACCTACACATAATTTTTTTATTATATGGTTTTTTAATGTAATGCTAATTTTTACGGATTATGTAACAGGAAAGTCCAAGTGCATTCTGGTTGGTGGAATATTAATTTAAAAGGCAAAAGTTCAGATTTAACATTTTGCTTCGCTTCACGCTTCATACTGAGCTGAAGCTATTAAGCTATAAATGATTTCTTAAGTCATTGTTCTAAGTTGTAGATTAGCTGCAACTTCAATGTTAATCAGTAAAACTAAAACCGTGATCTTGAATCATCTTTTTTATTATTATGCAATTCTCTGACTGTAAGTAACATTTCAATTCAAACAAAATAACCCATTAGATTTCAATTAAATCAATAAATTATTCTTACTACATCATCAGCAACACACACATAAATTTTATTTTATTTTAAAAAATGAGTATACACATTTAATGACGTCATTCATCTACTCTTACAAAATAAAATTTCCGAGTAACAAAGGGAGCTAAATACCAACATCAATGTTGTTAAAAAGGATAAAAGATTTGGGTACCTTGACAATGCAGACTCTTTCGCGGACATAAGATTTTTAACAATCAAGGTGAACTAAAATTTAAAAAGAGAGGGAATGTTTACATTCATTGCAAGTGCGACTAGGAAAGATGAATACTTTAGTTGGGTTCGTGAATTTGTTTTGTACACTTCTTTTTGCCTGATATGTGCTGATTTTAATTTTGTTGTTTAATGTGCGTGTGGTTTTTTGAAAAAAACTGGACACTTTTATTAAAATAATAATAATGTGGTATGGTATGTATATTGTTCTGTAGTATGTGAAAAGATCGATAAACCAGAAGAACTACTTCGCGGAAATTGTATTTCATATTCTGAATCACTAATTTAACCTTTTACGTCTGCAGAAGATTTTTATTTTTAATAATTGTTTACTAGTGCTTTACCACATACTGTTAACATTAAAGATTCATTTAACAAAATATCAAATTAACATTTAATAAATTTTGTTGAAGGGTAAAAATTTATAGTTTGCTTCAGACGTTTTTAACTACAGTTTAAATTAAAATAAATATTTTTAGGCGTTAAATATAGAACACTTGATTACATTTTTGTAATAAGGTAAACATTCACATGTGGCTTAATAACGTCATAATTCTTATAAATAAAAACAAGACTAAATTAACACATTTTCCTTAAAATTGTATATTATGAAAGCTTGTAAAGAACGTACTTTTTATTATTTTTAATTGCTCGTTTTGTTATAAAGCGCATCTAAAAAAATTAAGTCATGATATGTTGCTTTTATATTAAATGGATAAAAAAATAGTGAAAGTAAACTATTTTGACAAGGTTAATCCAAGGCTTTGTGTTTTATTTAATTGGGAGAAATAGCAAATAAAACGCATTAAAATTTAATAAAATAACAAAATATCGAGGAGTTCCTTATAGGAGATATTCAGAAGCTTATCTGTGGTTTCATCTTTTGTTCTGTTCAAAGTAACATCAATTATAGCCAAAACCAGCTATAAAAATCCAGTTCAAAAAAAATTAATTTATCTATCAATATAAAATAATTAGCATTTTGTTTATTGAAAACATCCAGCAGTAAAATGATAAAGTAGTAAAATAGACCACTATAAACATTTTATGCTTAAATCTTAATATTTATAAACTTGGCATAACCATAAAATATGTCGTAAAAAACTCTTCAATAGGCATTTTAAATTTATTTTCTTTGTTGTTTCAGATGCCTCAAATTGTTCCATCTGCAGGGTTCACCCCACCATGTGACTACAGTAACTTCGCAGAAAACTTCGACTTGTCCCTGTTACCAGAAGGCGACCCAATTTCGCCCTCGATACAATTTTACACACAATCTCCATCTGGTTCCATAACCAAACAAATACAACCGAAAATCTACGCCACGTTTTACGGAAACTCACCAGACCAACGTGATACTGGTGACAATATTGAGTTAGGTCCTGACTTCCAGAAGTTGTTGGTTCCTGAAGAAAACAAACTTAAATCAGTACCACAGTCACCAGCTTCGAATATTTATTTGGAAGTGCCGACTTCCCAGAATTATCCGAATTCGCCGGTTGGGGCCTTGTCGCCTTATTCTCCCCAAAATCAAGCTGGATTGTTGTCCCCAAACGAGTATAATAACTACAGGCAGTCGTCAGAAGCGAATTTTTATCCCAGCTCCCCTGAACTATCCTTGTATACTCCTTCGCCTAATTCGGTTTACTCCAGATCACCTTGTGATGATTTCCTGCAAAATCAGTACATAAAGAAGGAGCATCAGTACCCTACTTCCCCTTTGCCTTGCTTTTCCCCGTATAAAGTAAAGGAAGAGAACTACTTGTCGCCTTGTGGATTTTCGTCTCCAACAAGTCCCGCCGCCAGTTATTCCAGTTTATCATCACCCGAACGGATAAATTTCCAACAAGCTGATAATACAGATGTTCTTGATCTCTTAGAAAATACGTCGGTTCTAGACAAACAAATAAAGCAAGAAAGTACAGTTGATTTTAGCAACATTTTGCAGAGTTTCCAAGACACAGATACGCTCAGACAACTGCTCGAACCGGATATTAAAAAATCCGAGTCACAAATTGTACCTGAAAAACCCAAAGATCATCAATTGCTAAGGGAAGTACTGAGAGATACGAGTTTTCAGAAGAAATACAATATCCGTCCATTCGACTTGGGTTTCATTGGGGGGAGTGATATTAAAATGGAAGAACCTGACAAAAGTGTTGAAGGTGATCTCATTAGGACCTGCAATGAACAGTTGGCTGGAGAGAGTATCGAACCTGTCTTAAATTTAGCTATTGAACAAATGCGAAAAGATGTCGATAATACTTGCACTGCTCTTGGAATTTCACCGGGTGAGTTATTTTTAAAGTTGTTTATTTGAGAAATCAGAATGTTGAAATCATGATTAACGATATATTATTTTATTATCCTCCAATGAAAGGAGGTATATCATAAAATACTTCAAAGGCTTTGATGCAAAAAGCATAACTTTTGTATTTATAACAAATTTAAAAATCGTAATTTTAAACTTGGTACCTACTAACAGGTCTAGACCGAAACTATTTATTATATCAATTGTTTCTCAAAATGTTGGTAACAAAAAAGAGAAAATATGTCTTTATATTCTATTCCTCAAGTTTCAATTTGTGATTACAGTTTCCCACTTGCATTTTCGTCCTAATCCTCCAAATATAAAAATACATCTCTACCATTTAATTATTTTTAAATACCTAACACAAGATTCTTCAGCTACAAAGAAAATATTTCACAAACAAATTGATTATTCAGCTACAAAGAAAATATTTCACAAACAAATTGATTATTCATGTTCACAATTACCTTATAGCAAAATGTTTGCAATTATGATCTAAATGCATTTATTAATGTTGCGTTTTATTTGTTATTTGATCATATTACGGTTCGCTTAACCAGATGTTTATGTTTGGCCTCAATATTATTAATTGTTAATTGCTTCATGTAAAGTGCATTGCTTATAATAAGTACAAATCAAAATAATTTACCGCAACTTTATTTTCCAACTTTATAAATAAAAAAATAGACAATAGTTACATAACTGAAACAAAACCAATATTGTATCTATAATTATATCGCATAAAACCGAACAGTATTCTTAATGAAAATCTACCGTGATTAGCTTTGTATTTAAGATAAGATAAATACCAGAGCACTGTCCTTGGTATGTCCACAACCACACCCAAGTAAAATACAATCTATTTACCTTTTTTCGCTCGGATCTATAATAAACACTTTATGTTAACTAATTTACAATAAAACGTAACATATGACGTTTTGATTTAGTGTGGGTGAATGTAAAACAGTTCGCTATAAACAATAAATCTATACTTGCTACATGTACCACGCGAAGGTTATAGGCATTGTATTAAGGAGTGTCGCAATAATTACATATTAAAATGTATATTTAATTATTAGAACGATATCCCGAAGAAAAATCCGTTAGATGAAGCTGATAAGATTGATATCTTATTTAGTCTTTTTTATATAACTACCAAAATTGGCTGTGTATTTTATAATTAACTGTTTTCTCAGATCCGTCTAAATGGGATGCAGCAAATGTTCTCTCTTGGCTTCGATGGACTTCAAGGCAGTTTAATTTGCCAGAGCCCGTTTCAGAACAGTGGGATATGTCTGGAACTAGTTTGATGGCATTATCTGAAGAAGATTTTACTCGAAGATCGCCACAGGTAATAAATTTAAATATGTGCTTAAGAGAAATTAACAGCCTGTTTTTATCTAACAAAAATCATAATAAAGGATTGTAGGTGGGTAATATTTCTTGAAAATTTTAAATATAATCTTTTCGTTCATAATGTTTCTAAACATCTACATTTTCTCTTATAAAACTTTAAAATATTCAAGAATATTGTTAAAATCAAAACACAAAGACATAAGATTTTGAGAAAATCCTGCCTTACTCGTATATCAATTTATCAAAGAGAGCATTCCTGAAAATGTTTATAATAGTCTTGTGGAATTCTGACGGTTTCTTTTGGTTTGGAAGAAACAGTGCACGGTTCTTATCCGATTGGTACCGTCTTCTGATTCAGTTTGATATAACAGAATGACACAAATGAATTCTTTATTGTTCTTATTTAGTAATGATGTTTTTACAATGCTAAATGAAGTCGAAATTATTTTTTATATTTCCAAAGCAGTTACATTAAAAAATAAAAATGCAATCTATTGTAGGTACATTACCGAGTACTTTACTAATATAAGAATAATATGTAGCAAATAATCAACATATTATTTTATGTCCATTTTAAATTGACAATCTTTAAAAAGTTGCAGTATTTTTCGAAATTATTGTAGCTGCGATTTCTCATGAAAAGAATTTAAAAAATAATTGTGTCTACATAACGTATTTATAAAGCCATTTTTCAGTTGAGAAAAATCGTACCTACTTGTAGGAGGAAATTTAAAATACATCGTAAATTTGAATGATTACATTTTGTATTTTCGTGGATAATTTACATTCTCTCTAATTTGTATTTGTACACGAGGAATTGACGTCATACTTAGTTAAAAAGAAAAATTAGCATAAGTTCAGCACTTTGAAAATAATTCATAATTTTGATTACAAGTTTAATAAGTGAAGTTAATTTGTTTTTTAATTCTCCAGTTTGATCACGTGATCTATATTAAATAGCATGTCTTCCTACTTTAGCATATATAACAAAATTACATAAAATTCTTTACACAGAGTGATCCAAAAATAGAAGAAAAATGAGATATTCTAATTTTAAAATTGAACCTTAAATAAATTTGTTCGTAAAATGCTTCATTTTGGAGATATTGTGGGTTAAAAATTCAAAAAGAACCGATTATCTTACGAAGCTTTATTGGATCAGGAGATTTTGGGTCATTTTTTCAATCAATATTTAACTTTTTAATTGTTAGTTAATTGTTTTGGTTGCCAAAGACCAAAAATTGTAAATTTTCGCTTTCCTCCCAATTGGTTAGTATTCTTTATATACTTTCAAATTTTTATAAAATACACTAATATAAATTAGGTTTTTAATCTAGCTGTAGGTAGGTGTTGTGAAAATTGATATTATGAGTATTTTATAACATAATTTTTTGTATGAAATTTTGAACTATCGAAAATCAAAATTAATTGTCTTTTAAATTGGGCTTTTAAATTATTTCGAAGATCAAAGGATCATAATTGTTGTGATATCTTACCTCCCCTTCTTTTCTAGCAGACAGAGAAAGATTCCAAATTTAATTGGAAATTACTAGATACCTTAATCCACAGATACATAAAAGTTTAAAGGGGTAATGTGAAAATTCTTTTAAGTAAAATTATGAATTCCCTCATTTCATCTTTTTAGTATTAATTGAAAAATGATCTATAAACATGGAATAAGAAGGTACGATTATAAAATTATTTAGCTGTACAACTCTGTAGTATTTAGCATTAATAATATCAAATGGAAACACAGTCACTTCAAATTATTAAATTAAGAAATGTTGCATCAACCCTATGCATTTTTCAAACAATATCTTACATTAGAAAGTTACATTATATGCAAACAAGTCACAGTATAACTAAAAATTAAATACTTCCTTCAATTATTTGCACTAAACTATCAAGTGCAATCAAAAATTTGTAGAACGATTGACCAAAACAACAACAAATTTTTATGTGAACACACCATATCTGCAGTGAAACCTTTCCAACCTGTATTTTTCCGTAACGGTAGTTACCTACCTCAAATTTGCACACAAATATTAAATCACAACAAAATTATTTACCCAAATATTTGTGGAAATATTAAAACAGCTTTTACTTTCGTGTGAATTGATAAATATTTTTAAATTAGTTTGAAAATTGAGGTCGCCTTGAGGCGACATAAGGTGAACATAACGGTATTCTTTTGCGTTACGATTGACAAGTTCAGACATATCTGCAGTACTTATATGTAAGATGTAAGTACAGGTACTTAAGAAGTTACATTAATTTATAAGTAATATATATATATTGGAAATTAGTATTACAATATTATTCGAAAAGTTTGGAGAAAACTCGATTCAATATAAGGGACAATAAAATGTAGAATGTATGGGTCTTTTTAGAATTTACAAACATAAAATCTACCTGTGTATACACCTATAGTCGATGACGGTACGAAAATAGATTCTACACATTTTCATCAATGATGTCATTATGTATACTTATTTATATTTGTAATGATGTTTTCCCACGATGGTCGATATAATAATTTCAATGTAGGTATCTTTGAAACACCACAAACTGATTCATAATTTATTTACATACCGGATAATTAGACATTACTCAGTCTTGGTCTCAAATAATTATCTAACCCAACAGAAATAATTAATCAAAACTAACAATTAAATTGAATCTATTCGCATTTTTATTTGGTTTGGCAAACCTTATTTGGTTCCTGCTTTATTAATCAAGAAATAAAAAAATAATATCGTTCTGTTTTCAGACAAATTCTTTTATTACATCTGCTAATAATAGTCATCTATATTTGTATGAAATACAATTCTATTTAAATTAAATCTGTGGTTTAAGATACCAAGAAATATTTTGAGCGCCTTCTATGAAAGCCATATCTGAGAAAATCAAATCAAACATTTATTAAGTAGGTATATAAAAAATTCCAAATAGCAAAGATTTTATTTTTCAAATAATGACGTGTACGAATATTTTTTGTATGTAATTAAACTTTATTATAAAAACACCAAAACAAAATATTATAATCTCCATCAATTTCACCTTTACGATTCCTGTGGTCGTTCCTGCTGACGTCCACACATACCAACTGCTGCATATTATTCAGCCTTTCCGGGGGCAATGTCATTATACGTCCTTTGCTTCTCAACATTAGGCATTCGCGGGTGTTTCGACGCAAGAGGTGAAATGTTTCTACACTTACTGACCAAGAGAAAGTCTTTCCAAATCGACCTACTTGACCATTAAAAAATACATGGAATGTGCTTTTATGTACGTACCTCGATGACATCTTACATTTGTTTTGCATTTATTCAGAGCTGCTAAAGCAAAACAATTAAACTTCATTTGGTTAATGATGTTAATTTCTATTAAAATGAAAATGGAAATGTATTTAGATTGCCTGTTTGGCATTGACCTTTTGGATTGATTTGATTAAGTTGTGGTGTAACATTTAACAATACTCACCTGGATGCTGTGTGATGTTTATTAATTTTATTGTAAAACTAACATTTTAATTAGAGTTTTATTTTCCGTGTTGATAATGAAATGTACATAAAGATGTAAAAATTTCCATTTTATTGTAGGTTTTTATGTTAGAAACGAAAATATTGAATATAATTTTTAATTATTTTTTAAAATGCGATCTTTAAAGTTTAAACCTCGGGATAACTTTACTTTGCAGATAATTTCCTAGCAATTCAGATAGTAGTAGTTTAGTACACATTTTTTCCAATTTTTAGAACGCAGCATACTGAATGAATTCGGAATTAAAAAGCAATAAGTGAATTTTTGTGAGCCGAAATTAGATATTTACAAAAAAAGGCTTCCGAAATTTAATATTTTTTATAAGTAAGTACATTTAAATCAAAATACCTATGCGGGATTTTTTCATAAAACCTGCGTTATTAATAATGCGTTAATATTTTGCCATTTGACGTCAAGACTGAATTACAGTTCAACAACTAAATAAATTTAAAAATGAATCTTCTGTATATACTTAACTTGACTAGTTTTTTGTAGTGCTCCTTAAAAAATATGTCTGTTAGATGATATCTATTATCTTACTATGAAGAAAAATGTGCATTACATACGGTATACAAGCTTTAAAATGACGTCATCGAGCTAAGAATCTTTTCATTATTAGCTTTTTCACTATCACAACAGTCTACCTTACCTACTATGTAGCAACATTCTTATCATATAGGTAGGTACCTTTGAAATTGGATACCTAATAAGTATTTGCTATACAGACTCATTTAAGTAGCGTTTACAGAGAGTGATGGAGGAAGGCTGTTATTAAGTTATTTTCATGTACAGTCAGTATACCTAGTTATTTTAAATGTGCTTATTACAATATTATTGAAATAAATTCTATATATTTATTGTGATTTTTTCAATTTAAATATAAACAAATTTAAGCATAATTTAAATGATTTCTTAACTTTTTAAGATTTTACTTGGAATCAGAAGATAAAAATTTGTAAATTGCTACCTACCACATAAGTCTTAAATAAACTGCTGTTCAAAATTATCGCACCACTCAGAAATCTAGACATAAAGATCTTTTAATGTAAATGTCAACATTGTCAACCGTTATTTCTTTATAGCTACATTAAAAAAGGCAATCTTGAAAGATTTGCATCGTTTTAGATTCACTTTTGGAGTAATTTGAGAAAAAATTGAAAAAAAACTATCAGGATAGAGAAAAACGTGTTTTCATTAACAACGAAATAAAGGAAAACAAAGAATTGCAATAATGTGAGATGATCCCTAGTAGATTGTGTGGCCACCTCTAGCTCGGATAACAGCCTGAATCCGCCGTGGCATACTTCTAATGAGATTTTCAATGATAAGTTGAGGAATATTTTCCCATTCCTGGTGAGCAACACATACCAGTTGCTGTAGGTTCTGTCGGGCTGGCAAATACCGGCTAACGGCTCTTTTAAGAGTGTCCCATAGATGTTCGATGGAATTTAAATCCGGACTTCGCGCTGGCCAGCTCATGACTGTAATACGGACTTCATCCAGATACTGAACAAATGCCCTTGCCACGTGCGATCGCGCATTATCCTCCATGAATACGAAATCAGGACCAATAAACGGAGCATAGGGCATTACATGATCCTGAAGAATGTTCTGTACGTAGGATTCCGCATTCATTGCTCTTGCACGAATAGAGTCTAACTCCGTACGGCCATCAAAAAAACACCTGCCCAAAACATTTTAGAGCCACGACCAAAGGGTTCATGTGGCACGAAATTGAATGCAGTTTCCCTGTCTCCTTGTCTTCTGTACATATACTGCCGCCCATCCGAAGATTTTAGGGTATTCTTGTTTCATCAGCATACGCCGCCTATGTTTTATATATTACTTATAACAGCAGAGTATTCCCCAAACTGCTGAGTGGTGCGATAATTTTGAACAGCAGTTTATTTTACAAAAATATTAATTAAGCTTTTTTGCTTTTTTGATTTGACCTAATTGTTATAAATACATTTGAAATTTTAGCAAACATATTTTAAATAATATTTGTTAAAATTTGCCCGGATGATACATATATTTTTATAGAAATAATATGTTTTTTCAATATAATATAAATCGAACTTACAAATAACGAATATTTTATTATTGACATCTAACACAGAAAACCATTCAATATAAAGTTATCAGAATATAGGTAATCAACTTTTTGTAAAAATTGTCGGTAGCGGTAGATATTTGGGTAAACAATTTTACACTCTAGAACCTGTTATCGGATAACATTATTAAAGTCCTTTAATAAGTTGAGACCATAACATTTACAATAATTAAAGCTAGTGGGACTGGAAATACAAGAGTGGACACTTAGAAATAACTAACCTTACTAAAATTTCTACAAAAAATCAGGGGTGTTTTTTGAAACACCCAAACTGTATTAAAAATAGGATTATTATTTTGCTTTCATAGAAGTTTCACCAACAATCTGCGATTAGAATTATGTAATTTTATTACAGGTACAAATAATACCTACACCTATACAATAAATATTTTATGATATTAAAAAAATCAGTAGTCAAAGAAAATGTAAATGCATAATTAATAATTTATGTAAACAACTAAAGTTGCATGCGAAACTACTAGAATTAACCTAAATTCCACTATTACACTTTTACATGCCTTTGTTATTCAAGTATTAATAATTTACAATTAGCAATAACGAAACGTATATATTTACTTACTATAAGTTTTTAAACCTACAAAACTTGATAGATAATGGATCAAATTTATATTGTAAAGCGGTAAATTATTAATATTGCTATTTTATCTTGCTTTAGCTTTAGCATACATTTTCATATTTATTATGATCATAATATTTATGAATATTTTTTTACTTCTAGGGTGGCATTCTACATGCACAACTGGAAATATGGAAAGCAGCATATTCTGAGGAAGACCTGAATATGCAGTGGCTGCCATCTGAGACTGCTTCCAGTAATGCATCCAGTGGTGATGTTTCTGAAGGTAATTATTTATTAAATTTATTATTATTCCAGATATTTCGTCTAGGTTTTTGTTACAATTCAAAAATTAAATTGTAGAATATTTTAAAGACCACCTACAATGCTGTTAGATCACTACAAAATATCATATTAAAAGCACAAAAAAGTGTTGTTTAGACACCTAAAACTTGTACTAAAATAAATAATTTATGACGACGTTTTAAGCAAACCAATAACAAAAATATCATACACCTTCTCATAAAATTTTAATTACTTTTTAAATAAACCATTGAATATTTATTAACTTGTCTAACAATCTCATAGTTTTATGTTAATTTTCCACATATTCCTTTTTAAACTCTGTCTTTTTTCTTGCAGATGAAGATGAGGAAAGTACATCTCAAGCTGATCCAGTAAAACCAACATCATCCAGATCAGGCGGTTCGCATATCCACCTGTGGCAATTTCTCAAAGAGCTTTTGGCGTCTCCCCAAGCACATGGTTCATGTATTCGGTGGTTAGATCGCACTAAAGGCATATTCAAAATTGAGGATTCTGTGAAAGTAGCAAGACTGTGGGGTAAGAGGAAAAATCGCCCTGCAATGAACTACGACAAACTCAGCAGGTCTATACGACAGTACTATAAGAAGGGCATTATGAAGAAGACGGAAAGGTCACAGCGATTGGTTTACCAATTTTGTCATCCATACAACTTGTAAAGATTCACCCTGTAGTTTTGTATATATTTATGATATTTATTTCCGGGTTTAAAATTGGTTTGGGTAATTTTGGTGTAGGTATTTTGGAACAATTATTTATGATTACATTTTGAAGTTATCAAGATGTAATGCACTGTAGGGTATTACTACAGGTAATTTTAATGTCAATGCCAGTTAGGCACATTTATTTACAAAAAGGAAGGTAATTTCCATTTAATTTTATAATTTTAGTAAAATATTTGCCGACGAGTAATTTTTTTCCAAAGACCTGAAGTTCAAATCTACAACTTTAACAGTTATCTGATGCTCAGTTTTCGTATGAAAACTTTAGAAGCTCGATAGTTTTTGGTATGTAGTAATTGTCTCAGAAATACTTGGAAATTTTGAAAGTCGGTGATTTTGGTCCCATATATCTATGATATATTAAGTAAGTAAGTTCTATGAACAAATTATCTCTTTTTAGAAACCAATAAATTAGTACTTCGATACTGTTTCTGGTTTTCGCGTATATTAATTGTTTATTGTCGAATAACTAAATACGTTCAACTAATCGCTATAATAAAATAACAACCCAAAATACTCACTTTATTTTATAAGCATGCGTACTCTTAGAATTTGTAATTTTAATCTGTAATAAAAATATTTTATAATATACTTCTATCATGTATTTACAATTATTTATTGTATGTATATTGTCTATAACTACCTATCTATTAATTTATATATAAACTGTAATATATAACAACAAATATATATTTTTTACTTAATTTATGTTTCATAATCCTACTACCTAGTGTTTTTATAAACTTTAGTGACAAATAAAAAGATCAAAAGAAAGAATTTTAGTTTTTCGAAAATAACAAAATACAGATGTAACTAAAATAATTAAGAAGTCGATAAAGAATTTTCTTACAAATCATTTTTTTAAGAAAAGTATTCCATAATTATCTACTACCGGCTATGGGTTTATGTGGCTCCAGGCAAAGTTACAAGGCAAGGACACCCACATTCTAACAATACATAAATAAATATAAACATTTTACCAGCAAACCAATAGGCAACTCTATATTCCTTTTGTTTTATAATTAAATGGGCGTTGGTGGCAGTACCTATACCTAGTATGTTAAACTTTTTTGGAAAATTTATCATTTCCTCGTATGTGGTCTATTAATAACACGATTTTAATTAAAAAGTACTTTATTTTTTAATAAAACAACATTAAAAACATTTAAAAAAAAACATTCAGCGGCAAAAAACGATCTATTTCTGATTGGAATATCTATATCAGATCACAACGTAAGTATAGATACAGGGTGTTCCAAAAATACTGCGAGAGATTTCAGGGGGTGATTCCTGAGATCATTCTAAAAAAAGTTCATATCAACATGGGTTCGAAAATGCTTACCCGCTGAGTTATAACCCCTTAAAATTTATATCTGTCATTTCTTCATTGGTGTAATTAATATTATCCATATTGATTATCTTAACTAATAATTCCTTAGTTAGGAACAATATCTTTTAACGTGCGTACTGTACTGAAAGTATGTAGGTTTTGAAAGGCCTTTTTTTTTGTCGATAGTTAGATTTTGGGGCGGTCTCAAAACTATCAAACCCAAATATCTCGAAACCGTGCATCTTATCGAAATTGAACAAGATTACCTTTTTTTCGTAGAAAGCTTCAACATATCATAATTTCACATCGAAATTAAAAAAAAATACATACAAAAAAGTGGGGGTCATTTTTACCTCCCGCCCCCAAGGTTTGACTCACCTCTGGTGGAAATTTCAAAATGATTTACAATCTGTCTTATTAAGCATAAAAACATTAGTGGATGTGGTGAATTTCATCATTTTACCTTGAACAGTTTCGGAGATAGTAAATAAAAACCTTCTTCAGGGTCCCTAGCTGTAGAACGCATCCGTGAAAGTGGTAACTACACAAGGAGCGTTAAATCGAACAGAATTCGACTCATCCAGGTGAAACCTTCTTGATGCGTATAGTTGTATCCAGAATTCAATTTGAGCAAGTTTGGGGTGTGGAAATAAATACAGAAAAGATTGATGGAATACAAATTAGGCGCTAGAAGGCCAATAAACGACCCAAAATTAACCATAGGGCACTGAATATAACGTCTACGATCTGAAAAATATAACAAAAGTCTTGTAAGAAAGAGGCTTGGTATACTACTCTGTCAAGAAAGTACCTTAAAAATTTATTTTTTTCCATACCTACACGAAAATGGCCACTTTATTTGCGTGAAATGCGGGTACAAAGTCGCCTTTTTAGGGTAGTCGCGGAAAATTAGGAGTAGGGGTAACATTTCTCACTTGGGTAGCCATTCCCTCACTGATATGCAGGATTCAAACGCCGAAGATGGTATTTCTTTCAGCTCCTTCTGCGAATAGGTTTTTATGGGTTCAATCGACTCAAAACGCTTACCGCGAAGTGGTAATTTTAGTTTGGGAAACAAGAAAAGTCGCAATGAGCCATATCTGGTGAATACGTTGCTTGCTTGATGATATTTATTGAGTTTTTGGCTAAAAATTCATTGACAATGATCGCTTTGTGTGATGTTGCATTATCGTGATGCAAGCAAATCTTATGTCCAAAATATCAACTAAAATGGTATCTACGAGTTGATTCGTGAGAGATGTTTAGTTTAAGCGCCAACTCTCTCAAACTATAATGACGGTTTTCAAGCACCATCTCATTATTTTATCGATGTTTTCTTCAATTGAGGACGTTGACGGTCACACCGCGATTGTACCATTCATATGCTTGTATCTTTGATAAAACTATGTTACCTTTTTCCAACTTCCAACTTGCTGTTTCATCTTTTTCATTGATTAAGCACAAGAGATTCGGTTGGAAACCCAAAATTTAAGACAAATCCTTATTCAAAAACATTATCCATACTAAAAATCGCAGAACGCACTTGAAGTCGACTAATAAAATCAACAGCCGTAAACAAACTAGTTGACAGATTGCACTTAAACGCCGTGTCAGAATGTAGTACAGTACTATCAAGTTTCCAGAAAGAAAAAGTTGTTAATTTGTATGTAGGTATATATTATTTACGAGTTTTTGAATAAGAATTTCCCACTAATGTGCGAAGAATATGAGAGCTTCGCTTTAAAAGCTCAAAACTATTCTATGTAACATTTTCCAAATTTTGTTCCATTTTAAAAATACAGTGTGTCCCAAATTGGTGACTCCACTATGGGTAACTTCTTTATTATTGGAGATACAAATCTGACAACACCATTAGAAGTATCTTAAAAAAGTGCATGTAGAATGTCAAAGTCTCAACACCACAAAATCGATAATAAAGAAAATATTGAGCATTAAAGAAAATGCAACATTTTGGTTTTTACCGAATATCTCGAAAACTAAAAGAGACATTCAAAATCTGTTGACTAGTCTGAAATGGCCATGAAATTCTTAAAAACTTTCCTAACCGTGTTTGTATCTCCAATAATAAAGAAGTTACCCATAGTGGAGCCACCAATTTGGGACACACTGTATGTTACAGAAAATTTAATAACTAGGTAGGTTATTCAAATTCAAATATTGTATATTCCTGAAATGAAATATTAAATAATTTCAGAATTTTAAGAACAACAAAAACTCACTGCGTTGGCATAAAACAGTGAAAAAATAAATTTGTAGCTTAATGACAAAGTTTAAGAAAAATGTTAAGTACAAAAACTATTAACCTACATCCACCAATAATACCATCATTAATATAGATGTACCAAGTCCCTAGCTTGCAAGTCATAAATTTGTGCACGTGAGCATGTGGTCGTTTTTATTGAACAATTAAAAACGACCACATGCTCACGTGCACAAATTTAGTTAGTAATCCAACTTTAGCATATAGCAGCCATTTTCTATAAGAAAAGCTTGTACTTAGTTTATATGTAAATACTTGGAAAGTTTAAAAAAATAAGAATAATTGCGACTCCAGCACTGTCCAACATGGCATCAGTACAATACTTCTGCAAGACTGGGGAACTGATCATTGGGAGAATCAGTTGCTCTTTGAGAATATGCCAAAAAGTTTAGAATTCGTTATTCTTCGTTATTATTAATTTTTCTGAATGAACTTATTGGTTTCATTTCATGTGTCCAACTCCTGTAACGACCACCTAACATAAAATTTAATGCATTTCAAGATCAAAAAAAACTTTTCAGTTCATGTTTCTGTTTCTATATTACTAATTAAGTACAAATATTCACATCTTTGCAGTATTTTTGTAACAAAATAAGTTTTTAAGAAGTTTTTTTGTCCTTGAAGTGATATAAATTTTATGATAGGTGGTCGTTATAGCCGGAGTTGGACACATGAAATAGAAATAATATGTTCATTCAGATTCAAATTAATACATAATAACGAACAATAACCAATTCTGTACTTTTTACTGTTTAAAACTCTACTGGTTCTTTTGTTTCAAAAATTGGTATTTTTTAGCGCAGTCTATAAGCTTACATCTACGGCGCATGTATATTAAAAATATAGAGCAACCCTGCGCAAAGTGTTCTACCAGTTGCATTTTGCATTCCAGTCTTGCACCCAACAAACAAAAACCATTTCGACAAAGAATAAAAAATTTCCCGAAATGAAATATGTAAGTTAATTTAAAATAATGAAAACCCTACACCCAAATCTATAACGTACCATGAAAATCATTTAAACCAACATAGTGTCCAAGGTTCAATACAAACAAACAGCGCACGACCCTTTCGAAAATCAATATAACCATTCCGATTTAAAATGAGTACAAAGTTGTCACCTCGGGCCAGAAAACGCAAACAAAAAGAAGACATGAAACAAGATATCGTTGTACAAGTGCACAAACCAATTAAATCAGCAACCAGTTCGGAAAATGATTACGTTATTTCCGAGGATAATTTAGACGTTAAAAAAATGCACAAGCTGGAGGACAAAAATGAAAATTATAATGTGCATACTCCAAGTAGAGACATATCAATTGATAGTGAGAGCCAAATTAACTCCAAAATTATATCATTAATAGAAACAGAAATGAAAAAGGATATCAATAAACATTCACATTTTACTGATTCAAGACCGCAAAGTCTTAGTTTTTATGAGGATGAGAAAATACCAGAAGAGTTATCAGGTGAGTTTATACTTATAGTTTTGTTTAATTCTAATTTGTAGACTAGTTCTAAATAAATTATAACATTTCTATTTTATTACTATTTGAAATATAATAGTATTTCATGTCGCGAATCCAAAGGTCAAAAGTCAAATGTGGGAGTAGGTTTAAAGATTTGCACGTGACAAAAGAAGGTCACGATAATCAAATATTCAGCAGTAGCAAACACTATTCTATTTTTGGAAAAATGAGAATTGTTCTTATATAAGAAAATGTAGTAGAGAGACAAAATTGTATTTAAAAGCACAATAATTGGAGATTATAACTTAAATATAATTTTAGGTAACTTGGAATTATTAAGTCCAGAAGAAAGGAGGCACTACCGAAAAAGAAAGGAGTACCTTCAAATGGACACCGATGAAATGAACGCATACAACGCAATTCAAGATCTATATAGTTCTAGAGATCCTGACGAAATAATGGGATCATCAACAAAAAAATCAAAATCTCGTAAAAAGCGTCATGGTGATGGGGAACTAGGAATAGGTGACAGTCGTGAAATGATGATACCGAAAGAAAAACGTAAAAGCAAAAAGAAGAAACGCGAGTCTTCACCAGTGTTAACCAGCGCCAGTAACAAACGTAAACATAAAAAGCGCGATGATGAGCTTGAGCCCAGAAATGAAATCACAGTTGCTTTGGAGGAACTTCAAGATGACGTTTTTGAAAATAATCATGATGACTTTAGTAATAACAAGCATGAAAGAATGAAAAAGAGTCCGCGTCGAACAGACAAGTTGTATGTGCAGAAAAAGGCTAAATTTGAATCTACGTCTAGAAACACTAGTCATTTGAATAGACAGGCTGCACAGGATTTTGAAGATGGAAGTTTAAATAGGTAAGCAAAATCTGTTTATTTATAAAATTTTCTAATTTGTACCATTGTTATTAAAAGTTGGTATAGTAGTGTAGAATTATCTGCAAACTACACGAACGTAAGCCATCAGATGCTAATAATGAGATAAAAACATTTATTCTTTAAAATTAAGTCTTTGTAATTCTTAAAAACATCAACGACAAATATGTAGTTTAAACAACGTTTGGAATTTAGAAATTGTATGTGTTTTCTTGAAAGTGTTAAAGGAGGAATGGAGTTCTTTAAATCCTATTCTGTTTAAATATAAGATATGCTTCTGTTAATCCTGCTTGGTTAACTCTAATCCAATTTAGATAATTTGGACATTGGATTAAGCCTCGTTATTCGAATTCAATCAGTCCTATAAATGAATATCGATAGTTTTAAGATTAGATTGAATCTGGTTTATACATATACCCAACTACTAATTGCATCATATATGTTGCAATTTGCAAAAATTTACCAATTTTCTTGTATTGCAATTTCCTTAAATTTATTATTATTATAACTTAAGAAAGTTTTTAATATTTGAATTACAGAACAAGAACAAGACCAAAAAATGTGATTTAATAAAGATTGCTTAGTCATACTTTATCTAACTTAAGTAGGTAGATACTTAACTACAAAATATTTACATTGCACAATTATGATAAAGGTTAATTTCGAATATTTTTAATTCATTTTTGGTGATATAATTAATCAAGGTTAAAATTGATATTCTAAACACTGATATAATGTAGGTAAGTAATAAAAAATCGTCAAATTGCAGCCATGTTTTATCTTAGCTTGGCTCTAATGATAAATTAGGTTGAAACCCAGAGAGGTGTGCATTGTATTGTTTCGTTATTTGTAAGTTATGTCCAAACGATTTTTAAGACTACTTTTTCAGTACGTCTTACGATCAGTTCCACAATCAAGAGAAAAGTCGACTTTAGATAAATGAAGTTTAGACTGATGTGTGTGATGCATTGAATCAAAAATGCCACTTCTAATCGCCCTTACAACTAAACTCAACTTTCATGTGCTTTTGTTTTGATTCTTGTTTTTTGTATTATTTATGATATAAATGGAAAAAATTGTCTTTCTAAAATATTTAATCGTGGCGTGTTAGATTTAGTCAGAACAGGAAAGGAAAATTTAAATAAAATTGTTGTACTGGTGTTTTATACAAAATAAAAGATTTAAGTATCGGAACATTTTAGCTTAGGTTAGATTAAAATAAACTCCTATGGTTCGGGAAGTTACCCTGATTTTGGTTAATTGTTTTAAATTTCCTCATCATATCTGTAGTATATTATTGAAATCTGAAAATATTGAACAAATACGTCTCTAATATCCATCACAACATATAAACGCCGGTTTTTTATAGGCTTCGGGGGTTAATATTTTCCTTGATAAATAGGCACATCTCAAACATTAAAACAATTGAAATCTTATTTTTTACCACATTCTCCTTTAGTTTCAATTTTATCTCTTTTCAGTTATCATTTTATTCATTTCGGACAAATTTATGAGAGTTTTAATAAAGTACGTACCTAATTGAATAATTTGAAAACTTTAAAACTTTCTAGACTTCGAATTGGTATTTTCCAATACATTATTATTTTTGTGTAGAAAAGTCATTACGCGAAGACATCGAACTGTTTTCCGAATGTTAATGATGGTTTTCGTGATACCAATAATGTTTTAAAAATTTGAAGATCATAAACTAAAGTTTCATCCAAAATCCATAAAATTCTTTCTTTTTTGAATGAATATTTATTTTGAACTTGTCGATTACATTACATATTTATTGGTGATTTAAGTTAAACGTTAGTTAAAGAATAATACATGATAGGAGTATAAAAATTCATTGCGTTTGTTGGTTACCCTAACTGCAAATAAAGATAATATAGTAGTAATATGATGAGCTGGATTGCTTCATGAAGTATATTTTTATTAACACATAGAATCCAAAATTTTAGCACACTTTGACTATCAAAACAGAGCTAATCTTAAAAGTTTTTAAATTGGCATTTACTACCTAATTTTTTCAAAATTTTAGTATATTTTTTTGAAAAATATAAAATTTTTACAACTTTTACAATTTTAGTATATGTTGACCAAATCAGGCAATAGAATGTTCTGGATGATATTTTTGGACCCTTGAAAATTAGTAATTTATACAATTCACAATCTGTTTGGTAGTTCTTTTAAAAAATGACAACTACGTCATACACAATTCAAATTTTAGTTCAAAATTCGTGTTTTAAAAATACTGATTTTTTTTTAGATTTGAAACATGGTACCCACTAGAAATAGCAATATTTTATCAATCAATTTGGATGAGATTGTCAAATCTTTGCCATGGATTGTTAAGTGGACTCGCCTTGGGTCATTGGCTGTATTTAATTTGCAACCAGCATAATCAAGACAACGACTTCTTCATACACTATGCTTTCTACAGCGATATTTACGTGGGATTGTTTTTCTTTCTCTGTGTTTTCTGCATAGTATCAGTCTTTGATAGGTTCGTAAATAATTAATTAAGAATTTAAAAAGGAAACTATAATATACTTTTTTTTAGAATCGATATAGCTCACATAGAAACAATAAACATAAAAGATTTATTCCGAACGAAAAAATTTATGTTAGTAATTTTAGTTTATATTCTTTGCTTGGTTATTCATTTATGTACAACAACTTTCGACGACAGATTGTCTATGGTGTCTTACAGTAACCATACCATAGCAAATGTAAGTACAAGAAACGATTTTATACAAACGTAATTCATTTGGATGTGTCCATATTTCAGGTGTCTAGAAGCGATATAAGTACATGGAATCATTTGTCTCTTTGGAGGGCAGTACTAGCTTTTTCAGCATGGATATTTGTTGGATTGGGACCACCTGAAGACATGCTACACACTCATATAAAATATATGGAAAAGTATCTTCCACAAAAATAGTTATAATTTTAACGCTGCAAAATATGACATGTGATACAACTAAAATTTAAGACATAAGACTGTAAAAATTATTGTTCTATAAATTATTGCCAATGAAAATTTGTGGTTTCTATTAATTTAGTTTTTAATTATGACTAACAGGTACTTAACAGAAATGAACCACTTTGTTTACTAAAAAACAGCGAAGAAAAGTAACAGATTCCTCGTTAGCAACACTTTTCCAGTTAGCAACCACTTTTTCAGTTAGCAATGAGTTTGAAAGAGCTTCTAAAGCTTCTTGAAATATATCATTCGTTTCTAGATTCATAATTATTTAAGACAATTTTATTTTTCGGATAAATAGCTGTTTTTTCTGGAACTACTAGGAGAAGGATATATCATTTCCTTTTCATCCTCTACCCGGATAAATGTTAATAATAATAAATCATAATCATCCATCAATTCAGGTACTGATGCTTTACTTCAGGAACATGATTTTTTATGATCAAAATAATATAAATAAAAGTAAAATACTCTGACAAACTTAAAAAAATGTCAATGTGGAATAAAGGTGACCAAAAACATGTTAACAAACGGTGTTCCCAAAATTTTATTTATTTTAAATGCATAATCAAGTTATAATATCTAATCTTGAACATAATTTACACCTGATATAGAAATTAAAAAGGAAAAGTACGTTAAGTGAACAATTTTGTATCTAAAATTTATCATTGCATTTAATTTCTTTTTCGAGATCTAAATTTTGAACTTATACAGGGGGTCCTCGGATTTGCTGAACTATTATTTTGTTTTTGTTTGCGTCACAAATGTTTTTGATTGACTAAAATCTAGAAAACCAATTCATAGTTGATGACAGTTTTTGATCCAAAATTTACAGTGTGATAATGGAGCAAATTTATCATGTTTGCCATATTTTCTTGTAAAAGATGGTACACTTTTAATTTTGCATTTCAAAATACATTACAAATAAATATTCATTTATTTTCTCTGATCACTCTGTAGATACACTATGACTGCTTCCAACTCCGTACCAGTTTATCTTGTCAAATTCGTGCTTTCTTCTATTGACACGACTTAGGGATGCTGGTAATGAATCATATTTCATCATTCCCTGTTCCTCATGAACTTCATGATGACTTTTAGATTTCTTTATGATATAAATTATCGAATAGATGAGAACCACTGATGAACAAATTACATACAAAATAGTCGCTGCGTAAAAATGCTGACATATTGTAATATCTGGAATTTTCTCAAGGCAACCCTACAAGATAAACTAATAAATATTTTTACATCTTTTAATTAGAAAAGTAATTTACGTTCATGTAGATATTTGAAGGATGAATTCTTGCACCACAGTGATACGACTCTGTTTTGCAACATGATGAAGGTATATCATAGCATAATCCATACAACTCTTTCGTTGTATTCCAATCTGTATAATTATGTAGTCCGCAGCAACCATTCTACAAAAAAAAAGTTGCATCATCATAGTGTTGTTTTTTATTATAATTCAGTTACATTTTGTTGCCATTTATCAATTACTTTCTTGAAATACCCTAATTTATAGCAATGTTTTGAAAAAAAGCCATATGACATTGTTCTCTGCAAATTTGGTTTACTACAATGATATACAACTGGTGTAAATGGTACACATAAGCCAGCAACTAAAATTAAAACTGCTGCCAAACATAGCTAGAAAATAAATTAAAAAATAATTCAGTAGGTAATTAAATTGAATGTTCACATGTTAACTTACTAGTTTAGTCTTGTATGATGTCCATGTAGAGATAATCACTTTCGTATGTACTATATAAGAGATAAATTTTATATTTCCTATCAAATCTAACGAGTATATGAAGAAACCAAAAATCATACGCTTCTACATTTATATAAAATGATACCAATAAAACCAAACCTGATGTCAAAAATATCAAATTCACAGCCTAAAATTAATAACAAAACTATTAATATGTAGATACTCTTCAATACGAGTATATTGTTTAGCTCAACTCAGTATTTTAATTCCAATCGCAAATAAGTACCTACCTAGATATACCAGGATAGTCACCAAATATTTTAGGTATGATTCTTGAATACCTACATTCGGCATTGTCCTGTATACTTTTTTATCTCTAATCCGAGTTTTTTTTTCCAAAGGTTAAAAAGTCATTGCAGGTCGCAACTACGGAAACCTTTTTAACAAATTTAATAATTACTCCGAGTAGACATCGTTTATGTTCAAAATGGAATTTAACTTTTCGATTCAAAATAAACCAATCTGTCATCATGAATAAAATTTTTAACTATTTTCAATACCTATTAGTTTTCAAAGTAAAATGAATGAAACGTGAACATTTTATTATTTTTTTCAAATTCCAAATTTGAACACTAATAATTATTTAAGGGTTAACACTATCAAAAAAATTACAAGATACTTTCGATCGCAAATCATCTCAGCTACAAATTTCATGTATAACGTTTTTTCTATAATAATAGCTTAGCAGACTGGCTTCTTTTTATTCAGCAGTGTTTTACTTTTTCAATCTACCATTTTCAACATTGACGAGATGATTGTTCGAAAACTAACCTGGATTTCGGATACAAAAATTAATAAAATTATACAGGACAATGCAGAATTTATTCAAGAATGACACTTAAAAATATTTCGTATCTAAACTGGGACACCCTGTATATGAGTATGTGTACCTAATTTGTGCTGGGGAGTTAGCTGTGCAATAATCGGTACGTAAAACTTGAAATAATAGTTATGAGTCACAAAATCAATATGGAACTTATTTCAAGTAAATTGTGGATACCATACTTACATTAAATAATAGATATGCGGTAAATGCCAATGTTTTGAATACCGAAAATAGCTAAAAAAATAAAATAACTTAATTACAGAACGCCAAAAGTATATGGAAACGGAATAACCCACAGATCGCTTAATCCCGTTAAATACTGAAATTTGGAATGAGCTTATAATAATCTGTTAAAATCTATTTTATTTTGGTTATAGAAATGCTTTTTGGTTTTGAGTACCTACGTTTTAAAGATAATTTTTCTACTTCTAGAGAACGGTATCAAAACTTGAAGGGGTCATATAAGAAAATTTTTAAAAAGCTTTATGTTTTACCAGAACTGTTGCATGATATTTTTGGCACGAATTATTGAGTGAAAATTAACATTAAATTTGAAAGAAAAAATGTCGAGATTGGTAGGGTATTAAATGATAAATGATTAAAATTTACCAATCACGAACAGCTTCCTTCTTTTTCTAAGGTACCTATAATTAATTTGATGAAATTGATAACTTAGGCACACCAAAGAAACATGAAACATGAAGCATGAAAGAGGAAACTTGACATATAGTTCATAAAATAATAACACATTGTTTTAAATGAGAAGTCGCCCATCAGAGAAATGCGTTTCATGTGACGTCATAGAGAATCAAACGCTTTTGAAACATGTAGCATGAAATAGATCCTGTTCTAAATTTTTGTTTCATAAATCGGCCTTAAGTAAATTAACTTATAAGTTCAATGTAATTGTCTGTTGAAAAACTGTGCCGAAATTTTATCAGCTGTATAATTACCTACCTAATTATACAGAGTGTTCAAAAAGGGTAAAAGTTTTTAAAGGTATGTAGTATGGGCCGAAAGAAGTCGAAATGTCTTAATAAACATAGGTCCGTAAATTTACGGTTACGGAAATACGAGCCATTTCATGTTTCTACTACTTTAGTTTAGAAGACGAGGAAGACCTGTTGCATGGCCTGCGAGGTCACCTGATTTACTCCATTCGGCTTTCTCTCTTTGGGGTTATTTAAAAAATTTAGTGTATATCGTTCTTGTAAATAACCTGGACGAATTAAGACAGAGGATTGATCTAGGCGTGTGAACAATTCGGCAAACGGCGGGAATTTAGAAAAAACCCGGATTTTTTTACAACGACAATGCACTGCTTGCACCGAAATGTAGGGAGGACACTTTGAACACTTAACTAAAGTATTAGAAACATGAAATCGCTAATATTTTCGTAACCGTAGATTTGCGGACCTATGTTTCGACCCATACTACATACCCTTAAAATAATTTATCTTTTTTTTTGAACACCCTGTATAAAAAAAAAACTTGAAAATTGACTAGAGTTAGAAAGCTACGAAAACAAGTAGGTAACAAACTTCTTGTGATTGGTTAACTAAAATCGCTTGCCCTCGAACTCTCAACCTTTTTCTCTCAGTTTAAGTTTTAACCTTTAAACCAAAACTCGCTAATAATTATTAAAATATCTGCTATTGTAGCATACCCTGTATATTTAGAAAACAAAGAAAGTGTAATCCACCTACAAATTTTATCCACATTGTTTTCGTAACGAGACACCCTGGTACATTTAAGAAAAAAATTCGTACTTACATGTTCTTTCGCCATTTAATCGTTTTGTGGGGAAAACCAATTAATTGACATTTATTACACTCATTCGTTACTTACATCATTAATAATACCTAATAATTTTAAATGTTTATTTTATTACATTATATCGCATCATATCTTATCTAGGTAGTTTCATATAAATAAAATCAGATTAAAAGCAATTTCTAAAAAATATATTTTATAAACACTTCATATACCTACTTTTTTGGTGTAGTTGAATAATTTGTTGTTAAAAAATCTTGCGGGTATTTTAATTAACAAAAAAGTTAAGCATCAAAAGAAAAATTAAAATCACAAATGCAGTGAAAGCCCATTTATTAAACGTAAAGGTGAAGGGTATATTTTTAGCAACAGAAATGAAGGTATAACCTATTAGCCTAACTTAAATTAGTAACACAGTGACATTCGAGTTTTTTATGTACAGTGTGTCCCCGATTAAGCTTTGTATAGGTGAAATGGAGCAAACTTTTTTGAATCTACTTTTCGTATTATATGAAGATCTATCTTATCTCTACTTTTCTAAATAGTGATTTTGAAGAGTTTCGTTTTTCATATCAAGTGAACCTGGACACACTGCATAAAAAGTATGGAAGAAGTTAAGGATATTTGGTTTTTATTTAAAATATAAGACAATTTATAATGAAATAATTAGGAAAAATACTTAACCCGTACACAATTTGGCATAATGTTCTAAATATTTATGGGAATAAGGTACTTGACGAAGTATTACAGATATTTTACTACACAGTTTCTATAAACATAATCTGTTACTTAAATCTTAATAAAATATGGTGATTTCCTTAAACTATCTTCCATGTAAATTATATGTATATTAATTACCCCTGAAAATTTCTTAATATCTGGTATTTACTTAAAGATTTACATTATTTGTACAAGTTAAGCTTTGTTCATCCTCTTCATTTCTCCTGTTAAAACATCGATAATCAATAAATATCTTAGTGCCTAATGCAACACCAAAAATTGGCACAAATAATGTACTAAATGATACAATAAATAAAAATCTCAGGTAGTACAATATTTTATCCGTCACCACATCCAAACATCCCTAAAATAAAATAAAATATATCGTACCAATAAAATAATTATTCAAAAATTACATACTTTATAAAAAATGTTAGATGGATGAATTCGTTTTCCACAATTGTACTTTGGAGTTTTACAGCAAGAATCAGGTACTACTTTCAGGAAATCCTTTTGACCATCCAGTAACCATAAATTGGTTGCCCAGTCCAATTGAGAACAACATTTTTCCTGAAATATAAAAATGGGGAAAAGGTAAAAAATCACAAATAATTGTTAGATTAAATTAGATTAAAGTTTTGTACGAACATTAACCAAATCCAAATGAAATTAGACATTATTTCTAATCTAAAGATAAATATGCTGTAAAAAAATGACCACAAAATATATTGCATATCTGCACTTACCGCTTGATGAATAAAATCAATGGACACAGTCTTAGCTGAATCATTTTCGTAGTGATACTGAAACGATGTTCTTACATTATGTTTTACTATTAAGTCGGCGTTTGTTTTAAATAAATATGATACATTTGCCACCAACATTTGTATTATTATAACTATCAGGAGAAACATCACATACTGTAACAAAGAAAATTTATATAATTATTGCATATTGTTATCTCGGAATTTACCGAATAATTTTGAATAAGAAATATAGCATATTGAAAATTTAGTATAGAGATTACAAGACTTTCAATAATAATCTTGACTGAATCTGAGTAGAAAATTTATACTTATAAGTACTTAATATACATGGTGTCCCAGTTTATATCGTCAGGATTTCACCAGTCGATAGTTTAGCGAAAATTAAAGGTGGTTTGTCTAATAAACTATGGTCGAATGTTGCTTCCTTTTTGACGTACAGGCCATTAAAGAAAATAAATTATTTTAAATAATTTGATATAAATCAATAACAAAAAAAGTTAGCCTTCTGAAATTTTGCACAGATTTTTTTTTGTATTCTCTTATTAATAGTGGTTGCAATTATTTTATTTAGAACACAGAGGTATGCGTACGGGTCTCTTCAAAAACATTTTATTGAATAAAACGTACGCCACTGGTTTTTTTGCAGCACCAATATGCAGAGAGTATTTTCCATTCAATTTAGAAACTTTTTCGTATCTTATAATTTTTTGATAACTTAACTCAAAATATCCTAATAGTACAGTAAATAAGAGAGAAAAAAAGTCTTCAAATAGACTTTTTTTACCCTACAGCCAATTTTTGCAGAATCTTCTAGAGGGTCACCCTGAAAATTTAAAACTGAGTTTGTGTATTCGTAGACCCCGCCCTTCCTTCACCAGCCCTCAATTAAGGGTTAGATTTTTTTGTTTATTGAATAACTTTTTTCCTATCAATTTTCGAAAAAAAATATCAGTACAAAGTTGTATAGAAAAATATATCCTACAACTTATCTTTTAAACCTTTTTTGATATTGTCGATATTTAAAAAGTTATTCAACAAATAAGTTGAAAATTTTGAGGAAAGAGTAGTAAGTAGTAGTAGTAAGTAGTACCTAACTAGATATTGATATTGATATTGTCAATATTTAAAAAGATATTCAACAAATAAGTTGCAAATTTTAGGGAAATTTTTCTCTAGTTAGGTAATAAATACTTACTACTACTACTTACTACTCTTTCCCCAAAATTTTCAACTTATTTGTTGAATATCTTTTTAAATATTGACAATATCAAAAAAATATTAACAGGAAAGTTGTAGGAAATATTTTTCTCTACAACTCTGTACTGATGCTTTTTTCGGAAATCTAATAGGGAAGAACCTCTTTAATAAATAAGAAAAAAAAAAACGTTAAGATATCAAGAAATTGTAAGATACAAAAAATTTTCTAAATTGAATGGAAAATACTCTCTGCATATTGGTGCTGCAAAAAAAAAACAGTGGTGTACATTTTACTCAATAAAATGTTTTTTACTTGCAACCACTAGATATTAATAAGAGAATACAAAAAAAGATCTATGCAAAATTTCAGAAGACTAACTTTTTTTGTTATTGATTTATAGCAAATTATTTAAAATAATTTATTTTCTTTAATGCCCTGTACATCAAAAAGGAAGCAACATTCGACCATAGTTTATTAGACAAACCACCTTTAATTTTCGCTAAACTATCGACTGGTGAAATCCTGACGATATAAACTGGGACATCCTGTATTAGATCTTAAAAAACTTAAATTAAAATTATTATATTATACAAGGTGTTTCAGGAGGAATAGTAAATATTTTAGGGGGTGGTAGTATGGACTATTTTGAATAAAAAAGTTCATATAAACATGTGTCCAATTCTCAATGATTACAGAGATATAGTTATAAATGTTACCCATAATTATTAATTAATGAAATAAAAAATTAATATTAATTAAATTCAAAGTTGATTTTAAAAAATCTCACCAACGACTTTCAGTTTGAAAGTTCATTGAAGTGGAATTGGAAATAAAAAAAAAACAAATGAAAAAAAATCGAAATTGGATACATGATTATATGAACTTTTTTATTCAAAATAGTCCATACTTACCACCACCTAAAATATTTACTATTCCTCCTGAAACACCCTGTATTATATTTAACATTATATAATTTATTTATTTTTGTTGAAAAAGCAATCTGAATAAGTATTTAGATAATTTGACTGATTTTGTGTATATTTTATTGTGTATCTTATTATACAAAGTGTGTGGTTATTTAGATTCACTAAATAAATAAATAAATGAACAAACAAAAAGTAATGATATTTCCATTTGTAACAAAGTAGGTATACTTCGATATAGCTTTAATTGCCTAATAGAATCTTATCTTATAGCATTTAATCATAATGAAAAACAAGAGTAATTTCCCGAAATTCCTGAATTCTAAAGTAATAAATCTACATTTTTATTATATTAAGGAAACCAGTCCACATTTCTAATGGTTTTTCTTTTAAGAAAGTGTACATAATTGATAAACATATACTTACAATAAAAAGTAAATAAGCATATTTTTTAGTCCCACCAATTAATCCCAATATACCAGAGATTAACAACAATAACCCTGCAGATAGAAAACAATACAATGTTCGATTGTAAGTATTTATGTAAAATAAATTTATATAATGGTTGGCTTCTACTATTTCGTAGATAAACGTCCATATAACTATGACGCTGACGAACTGGAAAAACGACATTTTAGATTGAATTAAAAATACAATAACTTGTATAAATACCAAAAGGAAAACATTGTATCCGTAGAAAATTAGTGTTTTGAAATTTGGTGACGGTAGACTCATTGCATGGATGCTGTCTTTATGGAATCTGTAAAAGAGTAAGATTTAATGTAGTCACTAAATTTATCACATAAAAATTATCGCAAAAAAGTATGGAATCACTAAGATGTTTTAAATAAAAGTTTGGTTTCCTTGACTAACAAAATAATATGCAGAAGCATTACGATTTCAGATACTTAAATATGATTCCACAATGTTGTGTGTACTAATGTGTAGGTATAGCTATAATTTTTATATTCTTGTACTAAATATAGTGATCATGTTTTTCTAACAAAAACATAATGTAAAGTACCTAGAGATGCAATTTTTTTTATCTTAGAGCTGGTCCTTTGTAGTCTTTGCTACCTCACCTAATTACTAAAACCACAATAAGTTCATAAAATACCGTATGTATAAGTGGCTAAATTATTTCTATTTATAATTAACTTGAACTATTTTCTCTCTAAAAGTTTATGAGGTATCGAATTAATTTCATGTAAAAATTACCTTTTTGTAAACTTTATAATATTGAAATGAGGCACATCACCATTTCTCGATTTGAGAACAACTAATAAACTGGCTAAAATTTATCATTTGCTTGTTTTCCACTGTAATTTGTAATTGTATAAGTTGGGGAGGCCTAAGATATATCTTATAGACCCTTCCTGAAATTATTTACATAATTACTTATTTATATTTGCAATCGTTATGTCTACAGATGCGAAATATGAATAGTGCAGTGGCGTACACAGAATAACAATTACATATTGTATTTTCAAAATATCACTCCCCACCAAAATTATTCGTTTTTAATTTATGAAGCTATTCTCTATCGAAAATGTTAGATAACATTCTGTTAAATCTATGTTATTTGACATTTCAACAATGCTTTATATTGTTCAAACGTCAAATAACATAGATTTAACAGAATGTTATCTAATATTTTCGATACAGAATAACATCATTTTAGTTTAAAAAAAATTCATTAGCCAGTGCACTATGCAGTGTGTAGCCCTCTTATATGTAAATTTTTCTACACCATTACTTAAATTTAAATACACATATTTAAAGTTTTACTGAAGTTTTTGTACAAATCGTATTAAATATACTTACATTTACATATAATAAAAAACCAATTATACAGGGTGTCCCGAAATTAGCCTGCCAAAATGAGCCAGCTGATTCTACGTTCAAAAATAATGCAAAAAGGGGCACCCCAAAGAGGAGTTTTCTGTAATATCTTAGCAACTGTTTGAGGTAGATTCATGAAATTTGGTAAGTTTGAAGCTTTTATAATTTGCCACATATTTCTTTTTCCCATTTTCAGAAATTTTGCCAGGGGCGTCACATACAGGGTTGGTGTTGGGTATATTATGCCCCATATTTTTTGTGGGGATAATTATTAAATTTTGTATATCAAATTATGAAACTTGGTTTATTTTTACACAAAAAAGGTAGTCTCAGTCGATCTTTGTATCTTGAACCGTTTTCGAGTAACATCGTTTTGAAAAAATCACGTCCATGAAAACTACACTAATATAAATAATCACAAAACTAAAATTTATCAAAAGTAGACAATGGATTAAAATTTATACCTATTTATTACTTCGTTTAGCATTTCTTCGTCAAATATTAATAATAAAAACAATATTTCAAAATAATTTTTTTTTCAATTTTATGATTATTTTTATTACTGTAGTTTTAATGGACGTGATCTTCAAAACGATTTTACTCGAAAACGGTTCAAGATTCAAAGATCGACTGAGACGACCTTTTTTGTCTAAAAATAAACCAAGTTTTATAATTTGATATATAAAATTTCAAAATTATCCACACAAAAAATATGGGGCATAATTTACCCAGCACCCACCCTGTATGTGACGCCCCTGGCAAAATTTCTGAAAATTGAAAAAAGAAATATGTGGCAAATTATAAAAGCTTCAAACTCACCAAATTTCATGAATCTACCTCAAATAGTTGTAGATATATTGCAGACAACTCCTCTTTAGGGCTCCCCTTTCGGGGGGTTGTAGCTCCCTTAGGAAGCATTTTTCAACCTATAGGTACTTATTAAATCTTTTTGCATTATTTTTGAACATTAGAATCAGCTGGTATATTTTGGCAGGCTAATTTTGGGACACCCTGTATTGACCATGTAATTATAAAAGACCAATCGACGATTGCAAATTTCGAATTATTCGTCGTTTCCGGAAAAGTTGTATTCTGACTTTTGTTAACTAAATTTTTTAATTGTAAGATAAAATTTCTTATACAAACTTAACCTTTTGTACATAAATAAAAACAAAGTTAAACAGAGTGTTAAATGACGGGAGGAGTTTTTAATGATATATTCTGTGACGAATATCTAAAAAATAAATTTAATTCTGTTAAGAATGTACCCTGAAATTCTCATTTAAAAACTCCGCGTAAATAACATATACAAATTTTTATTTCCGGAAACTTGATAGTACCATTTTGGACAAGAGCAGCACGACTTGTTCCAAAAGTATGCTCACGATAATGCAACATCGCAAAAAGCGATCATTTTCAACGAATTTTTGGCCAAAAACTCAACAAATATCATCGAGCAAGCATTCACCAGATATGGCTCTCTGCGACTTTTTCCTGTTTCCCAAACTAAAATTACCACTTCGCGGTAAGCGTTTTGAATCGACTGAAGCCATAAAAACAAATTCGCAGGAGCTAAAAGGAATATCTACCATCTTCGGGGTTTGAAAAGTGTATGGATGGATGATTGGGTTAAGAGTTGGCATATGTATATTGCCTTGGATAGGGCCTTGTGTTTTATTGAGAATTTCCGGATACTTTTTTGATGAAACTAATGAAAATAATGTAGTTTTTGATATCATTCGATGCGCAATAAGTTTCTCTTTCCACTGATAAAAAAATATTTTCTCTAGGCCGAATTGGCGAGCAAGAATTCACAATAATGTTAAATCCATATGTGCATGTTTGAAAACGGGCACCTGGTATGTATTTCATCTTATCATAAAAATTAATCTTCCATGTAGTAAAAATTGTGTTGTGCTAAAATAATTTTCCCTAACTAAAATCTAAATATTTTTTATAGAACAGGCCAACAGGCAGAGTTTTGGATACTCACCGGTCCATGCAGTTACAAAAAATTGTTCGGTACTCTGCCTTGGAATGTGAACGTAATAACTTATCATATTTTTTGTAGATGTTTTGAGAATAGGTTGTGTACAAAAAGAATTTAGATTTTAGTTAAAACATTTTTGTATAAGTGAAAATTATTTTAACCCAATTTTCACTACAGGGATGACTAATTTTTATGATGAGTTGAAAATATGTATTTGTGTTCTTTTTAGTTTCATTACGGTTACGAAATAGTACAGACGTGTGTGTGCCAGTCATTAATTAATTAATTATATTATTGTATATTAATTTCCTTGCAATTAATAAATCATTTCTTCAGTGTAATTCGTTGTTTCCTACATTTTAGTAAATATCTTGTGTCTTAAGTGATTGTGTAGTGATTATGTAGCATAAAGCAAAAAGGTTTCAAGATAAAGGTGAGACAAAATTAAGAAAATTTTGATTTTTGAATTTAATAATTTCGTTGTTATGTAGGTAGGTGCCATGATGATTCTATGAGGTCCTCAACAGAAGAAAACAGCGAAAAAAGTTAGAACTATGTTATATTTTTTATATTTCAATAATTTATCAAAGGAAAAACTGTTTAATTTTAATAGTTAAGATATAGGTACTATTTTTATTAAGTTTATATCTTTCAAACGCATCATAGATGATTACATCGAAAGGGTTTCGTACCAGAACCAAAAAATGCAAAAAAGAGAACTGCAATAATAATACACTTATACAGGGTGTCCCAAAATTAGCCTGCCAAAATGTACCAGCTGATTCTACATTCAAAAATAATGCAAAAGTTTTAATAAATATAGGCTGAAAAATGCTTCCTAAGGGAGCTACAGCCCCCCGAAAGAGGGTCCCCAAGGATGAGTTTTCTGTAATATCTCTGCAACTATTTGAGGTAGATTCATGAAATTTGGTGAGTTTAAAGCTTCTATAATGTGCCACATATTTCTCTTTTCAATTTTTAGAAATTTTGCCAGGGGCGTCACATACAGGGTGGGTGCTGGGTAAATTATGCCCCAAATTTTTTGTGTGGATAATTTTTAAATTTTTTATATCAAATTATGAAACTTGGTTTATTTTTACACAAAAAAGGTCGTCTCAGTCGACCTTTGAATCTTGAACCGTTTTCGAGTAAAATCGTTTTGAAGAAGTCACGTCCATAAAAACTACTACACTAATAAAAATAATCACAAAAATTTAAAAAAAAATTGATTTTGATATTTTGTTTTTATTATTAATATTTGACGAAGAAATGCTAAACGAAGTAATAAATACCTATAAATTTTAATCTATTGTCTACTTTTGATAAATTTTAGTTTTGAAATTATTTTTATTAGTGTATTTTTTATGGACGTGATTTTTTCAAAACGATTTTACTCGAAAACGGTTCAAGATACAAAGATCGACTGAGACTACCTTTTTTGTGTAAAAATAAACCAAGTTTCAAAATTTGATATAAAAAATTTAAAAATTATCCACACAAAAAATATGGGGCAAATATACCCAGCACCCACCCTGTATGTAACGCCCCTGGTAAAATTTCTGAAAATTGGAAAAAGAAGTATGTGGCAAATTATAAAAGCTTCAAACATACCAAATTTATTGAATCTACCTCAAACAGTTGCAAAGATATTACAGAAAACTCCTCGTTGGGGTCCCCCTTACGGGGGGCTGTAGCGTCCTTAGGAAGCATTTTTCAACCTATGTTTATTGGAACTTTTTGTATTATTTTTGAACGTAGAATCAGCTGGTACATTTTGGCAGGCTAATTTTGGGACACCCGTATATACAGGGTGATCAGTAATTGGCGCACTCCGAATACAGGGTGTTATAGAGCACATTAAAATTAAGGATAATCTGCAAAGTGGTCATATCTTTGTAAAGAAAGGACTTACAGCACTGCAGTAAAAAAATTCGTCACTCTTAAAACGTAAAGTTTATCACAGTATGCTCCGAGTGCGGCAATTACTGATCACCCTGTATATTGTCCTGGTTTTGGATAGCGTCAACAAGTGGCTGTTAATGAAAGGCCAGTAAGAATTTTTTTTAGTACATCTGGGCAAATCGACTTACAAGCTACTCTAACTGCTGGAAAAATCATACCAAGCATGTACACTTTTAATTAACTACTTTTTGAGAAATACCTAGAAGAATTAGGTATAATTTTGTTCTCAAAATTTTTTCTGATAAATCATTACATATTGATTTAAATGATAGAACAGTACGTAACAAGAATAAATTGCGTGTGAAACTGTCGGAATATTGTTTTAAATTAACTACTAGTACAAAATAAAATGGAAAATTTAGTTTCAGACTGAATTGGTAAAAATACAAAAGTATCAATAGAAACGCCGACTAATTTTATAAAGATATAATGTGTATTTGTATAACAGAAGTAAAAATATACATACATATAATTATTACATTACATTTATGATACAATTATATTATTGGAATAATTTATAAGCACAGCGCAGATGCTATTAATAGAAAAAATAATTTCACATAATTAAATCTCAATAATGATATCAAATTTACAACCAATTTATTCACTTGAAAGTAAATTTAGCAAACCGTATTTGCTATGGTAACAATTGAACTAATCCAAAGTAATCTCTCAATTATATAGTGAATAAATGGGTTATTTACAAAAACACTCAATAATCAGTACAGAAGTAATGTATATAAAATACAACACAATTAATTGTATTTGGTATAAAATTCATTTAGTTTTAGTTTTAGTGATCAAAGCTAGTTGTCTTAAATAAATAAATGGAAATAATTATAGTTTGTATAAAGGCAAGAGTGGTTAATGGAATTTAATCAAACTGTTTCAAAGCATCTTCCAGCTTACAAACAACATTTTTATAAAAGTTAACCTGCTCCTGTAAAAAACTTTTCATTGCCAGTTTTAAGTCATTGTCTCTTTCACTTTCAAAGTGACTTAGTTCTGCAAATACAGCATAAGTTAGCACATCTGAACGTTTCCGAACTTCGGGTAGTGTGTGCTGTATTTGCATGTTTCGTTCACAATCTTTCTTTTTCTGCTCCGCAGATTTTTGTAATGTTAGTATATCCGGAAAACAATTCGTTATTCCCTTGTAGATGTATAGCTTATCGGACAAAGGCTGCCAATCGGATTTTGCATGATCCTCATATAGTTTCCCAATTAGAATATAAGTTGTACCTATATTTTTGATATCTAAAAAATCAAACAATTACAACTGGTATTTTGGTTAATAAATTCAAGAAAATTACCTATTGAGGATTTCGAGAACAATCCCTGTTGTGATGCTTCAAAAGCCGAACCCAAAGCAAAGAAACTCTCCCCAATTCTAGTAAATTCCCGTTTGTACATTGTAACACATTTCTTTTGTTGATCAACAGCTGTCTGCATAAGGCCTTTAATACATTGGTCCATTTTGTTGACGTAGTTAATACTTTCGTCGATTTTAACGTCAACATGTGATTTTAGTAATTCTTTTGCGGGTGCGTCCACACACAAGCAAAAATTAGCACCTGTTAACTGGTCTTTTTCAGCATTTCTTTTACCCTGTTTCCACTGCTTTTCATCGGTACAAGTCAGGAAATGGTGCCACACATCACAATTTGATAGCACCGGATGTCTACACATATAATTAACAAATTCTTGTAGCTGGGCTCGTCTATGTTCTATGAACTGGTCTTCGTATCTTCCCGATATTTGTTTATCGGGTAGGGGTGGTATTGCTATTATGTTAAATTTTTCTGTTAATCTATCGTGTAGCCAGTCGAAATGTTTATATCTTCGAGATACTTCTACATTTGAAAAAGACGGTGTCAGTTGGTAGGCTATAAAGGATTTCAGGCCACCCATTTTGGTTGCTTTTTTTGGTGATGTAACTTGTACGGTATATGGGTTGGATAACATCTCCCATCTACCTATCACATTGTCCTGATCCTTGAATATTTGAATTTTCCTCGGTACGGTGGAATCTTTCAGTGTACCTAAAAGAAAAATACAAGATCATGTGGTAAGTTCGAATGTTTTATAAAAGAACAAAGTATTTAATAGATAATTTTGATAAAATATGATGAATATACAACAACGCGATGATTCATAAGTATTACCAGAAATGTTGACTGTAACAGGAATCGCTAAGTTCGAATCAAAATTATGTCACTGTTTAACAGGAATTAAGAAAAACTAATAGTACATTCAAATTAGACCAAAAAACTTGCCCTTTTGGGATCCGACGCAGAAAGTAGTGGGTTTTAATATTCTATGATGTCCCCTAATTTTATTAGAGACTGGAACCCTTGAGGTGCACTTTCGCATTTTACCGCAAAACTGTCACGATTTCGTAATTTTAGCCTCGATACAAAAAAAATTCTACACAAAAAATTTATTTACCACTTTTTCTTATATACAGTGGTTCTCAAACTACAAGCGCCCCACTACAGGGGTATTAAATTAATTTAATAACAAGGAACCACCGCCGAGGGGATAGGAAGCATATACATTTCTAAGAGTTAAAAGTATTGCGCTGCAGAAGGTACGTCGTAGGGAGTATACTAATGATAATAAATAATATACTAACTACCGCTATATTGGGGCGCTTATAGTTTGAGAACCACTGTATATAAGAAAAAATGGTAAACACATTTTTTGTGCAGAATCTTATAAGAATTATTTTTGTATAGAAACTAAAATGGTGAAATCGTGACCGTTTTGCGGTAAAATGCGGAAAACGGCGAACGTGCACGTTAGGGGTGGTTTTTAGGGGCGCCAGGCTATAATAAAATTGGGGAACACCATATTGAAACCCACCACGTTCCGCGTCGGATCCCAAAAGGGCAAGTTTTTGGATTTATTTCCCTTATTTTTCCTAATTTGAATACAGATACTATAATGCCCAGTTCAACAAACATCCAATAAATTTTTAAGTAATCAGAGAATAACGTTGTTCTTATTGGTAAAAATTTTATATGGATTAGAAATTAATCAGAGAATACTTAGTTAATTATGAGTTTAACATAATTGTAAAACCGGGATTAATCTGCAAATTATTGCTAATTACGTAAAATCAGATAATTATCAAATATTTTATTAGTAATTTAAGATTATACAGGATGACTCCAAAATTTTCTGCCCAATCAATAAGTTACCGTATAAATATACAATTTAAGTCATAGTAAAAAAATTTCATTACCTTTGTTCTAAACTAAACATTTTTTGAGTTACAAAGAAAATAATAAAAATATGTACACTATTGGACAAAAGTAAAGCAACAACTATTAATTTTGAAATATGTGAACAGAAAATGAAACTTACATTTAAAAACATGAAAAATATGACGTAATTAGTTTTCTATAGTCAAAAACATTTGATCTGGAGATTCATACTTTTATAATATTTCTTATTAAGTCTCGATAAAAAATTAAAACCAACTGTAGGAAAAAGGAGTCGGACAAAAGTAAAGCAACATTTCAATTTTATTGAACTAACTGAACACTGACACATATGAAACAAGTAAACAATAAATATAATATTTAGTAATTTATTGCATATCCATTACTTGCAATAATTTGCACGCATCTTCTTATCACCGACGAGAATAATTTTTGTATAACACTTTCCGGAGTATTCCTTCAAATATCGTTGATTTTGTCGATAAACGCCTGCTTGTTTCTAAATAATTCCGGAGTATTAGCAACTACAATGAAAAAGGACATCTAGAGACTGCACCAAAATCCGGACGACCACGGAAAACCACAATCCACACGGATAGATTAATTAAAAGAATTAGTCAGAATGACCCTTTCAAATCAGTTCCAAGTATTAAAGCAGAAATTGCGAGCCTAAATATTAGTTGCAGGACTATTCAAAGGAGGCTGGTTGCTGTAAAGCTGTTCAGTAGAAGACCTACAAAAAAAAACTAATTTCAGCAAGAAACAGGGCCGCCCGACTTGTCTTTGCACTTGCTCACTTGAATTGGACCGTGGACGACTGGAAAAAATATTTTTTTGCGATGAAACCCGGTACATGATTTTTAATTCCGATGGAATGCGTCGTGTAAGACGACTAGTAGGTCAGAGGTTTAATCCAAAGTTTGTTACACCAACCGTAAAGCATGGCCATGGAAGCATGTTCTTATGGGGTTTTTTCTCATGGAATAGCGACGGCCCCGTCCATTTCAATGATGGCATCATGGACGGGCTTGCTTATAGGGACATTCTCCAAAACACAATGCTGCCTTACGCAGAATGGGAAATGCCCTTACACTTCATTTTTCAACATGAGAACGACCCAAAACGCAAATCATGCATAGTAACAGAGTAGCTAATAAGAGAACGTGTTCGAATTTTGGACGGGCCAGCCCAGTCACCTGACCTCAACCCAATAGAGAATCTGTGGGAAGAGGCCGAGAGACGAATTAGAACGGAATTATTTAAAAACAAGCGTTGATCGACAAAATCAGCGATGTTTGGAGGAATATTCCGGAAGGTGTTATACAAAAATTAATCTCCTCGATGCCAAGAAGATGCGTTAAAATTATTGCAAATAATGGGTATGCAATAAATTACTAAATATTATATTTATTGTTTACTTGTTTCATATGTGTCAGTGTTCAGTTAGTTCAATAAAATTGAAATGTTGCTTTACTTTTGTCCGACTCCTTTTTCCCACAATTGGTTTTCATTTTTGTATCGAGCTTAATAAGAAATATTAAAAAAGTATGAATCTCCAGATCAAATGTTTTTGACTATAGAAAACTAATTACATCATATTTTTCATGTTTTTAAATGTAAGTTTCACTTTCTGTTCACATATTTCAAAATTAATAGTTGTTGCTTTACTTTTGTTCAATAGTGTATGTAACTAAAAGGTTTTAACCCTAAATTACATTTTGCTATTTACAGACTTCAGGAACATCATGCTAAATTTTTTTCGTGGCCTAATTGTATCAAGTTATTATGTTTACATTGCATATTTATTCAGATGCCTTGAAGAAGTTTCCTAGCTCGCTTCCGAGTTAAGATAAAAACTGTCAGTAGAATGAATTAATATATTTCATTTAAAACAGCCCAATATAAAGACAAAAACTACTGACTATTTTTATTCATAATGAATTTTATTACTAAAATTATATTAATGATTTTTCTATGCCATTAAAATCTTTAAAACTCGTCCCCCTAGGAAATCCAATCGAATTTTCCAGTAACCATCTTTACTCATATTTATTATTACATAAAGAATAAGTTATATTCCTTTAAAAAAATTGTAACACCCTCTATTTTCAGTACCACAGGGCTTATATTTCGACTTTTTTAAAATATATTTTGCATTTGTAAATTAGAAATTATACTGCATAAATAAATACCCTTCCGAAAATTTCGCATTGATTGTGGTACTCGAGGTGGTAATCGCAAAATTTATAAAAAAATACGGGGTACAAAATGATTTTTTGATAATTGTTTTTTGTTTAGATAGTGTAGAAATAACTTATAAACTTTAGCGTTTTGCAGAAGAATGAAACGTATGACTTCCTAAACAGCAAAGGTTTGTTAAATAAAGCATTTTCATTGTTAGTTTGAGTACAACTAAGAAAAATATAAAAAATATAATTGAAACTCTTCCTATATCACCTATTTCTCCAAGTTTTTTCTGCTTGTTACTCCCTCTCATTGTATCTTATAATAACTGGTCTCACTTAACAATTAAAGTAGGTATACCTACAGTAAAAGCACAGCATTTTAACTGCCTTTACATTGTGCTAAAAAGTATGGAAAATTTATTACGAGTGTGTCAGATCTCCTCAAAAACAAATATTTTGATAATTGCACCTATTGTTTTTAATTTGTTGAAATTTATTTATGGTTGTGTAACTTGGTGTTTAGATATAATAATCTAAAATAACACTGCATGTTGCAATCTTAAAAACATTATAAACGTTTATTTTTATTTGTAATCTTCAAATCTGCAATTATGTAATACGTTTAGGGATTATCTCAACACTTTTAAAAATTACTAGAATCTCAAACAGAATTACTAGCTGAAATTATACTTTAGGTATACGTAGTCATCCTCATCATATTGTTCAGATAAATTTTTATTATAAGCAAACATCATTATTTATTTATAACCAACAACTAACATCTTCTCTTTAAAAGCTTAAAATAATCTGATTTGGTTACTTATCGCGAAATATATTATCAACGAACAACGAAAACAACTTTTCCTGTATCAATCATGCTTATTGTTGTAGTGAGTAATAGTATCAATAATAAATTTAAAAAGTCGCAAAATAATTGCGATACACATACGAAAATAACGAAGCTTAAAAATGCAGCCCAATTAAAACTATAAATTGTCGTCTACGTACCCATAATATAGCTTTCCAACCCAGATTTGACATACGTGGAAAATCTGTTCAAACTCTTTTTAGTAATCGTCCCCTTGCTATCCATACTGTAATTACTTTCCGAAAGATCATTAGCAGAACTTCCAAACGCCACCTGATTTTGGTTTGGTTCGTTGCTGTAATAACTCTCTCTTTTATTGGTGTTATTACTGATTTCCGTGTAAGTATCCTCGTTGTCCCAATCATCATCGCTTTCATCGTATTGTTGATTAGGGGTAGAAGCAGTTCCACTATCACCCCAATCAGTGATGGGGGGCAAAACCGGTGGCGGTACATTGGGTGGAATTGACTCATTTACGCGGTCAACGTATGCCTCAGGGAACAGCCCTGAAAGGCCGTTTTGGTTCAAACCTTCCCACCAGCCTTCTCCAACGTCGGTTCGAGTGACAGTTAGGGTTTCTCCTGCCGTTATCGACATTTCGGCTGTGCCTGGTTCCCCAGAAAAATCGTACAGAGCTTTTGCTTTGAATGTGGCCATGTTCACTTTAATTAACTGATAAATGTCAAAACATTAAACAGAACGGTGGGTGTGTGGATATGAACTTTATTGACACTGTTTAACCTATACACTGAAACAAGAAACACACTGGTGACATTTTTCCTATTGTTACAATTACAAGTAACACTCACAGCGCTCGTGAAAGGTTTATTCGTTGTAAATGCTTTGTATTATATTATAGTAAATGGTTGTCTTTTTTGTGCTCGGAATGTTTGAACAAAAGTATTGCACTCGTCATAGTTTGACAGTTGACATTTCATTGGACGTGTTCTGTTGCAGCTGTCAGATTAGTTTTGTGGGCAACAACAGATGGCGCCAGCAACATGAAAGGTTAAGCGTGCTTCACATCGTTAACGCGCATTTAAGGAAAAACACAAGAAAATTAAGAAAAAAGAATTGTACTTATTACATAAAAAGCAAAAGACAAAATAACATGGTTAATGTTAAAAATAGCAACATTTATTGTCCCTGAAATATTTTAGTAAAATCATGATTACATTAACAGTTTTCCAAAAATTTTCTTATAGGCAGGTGGCAGGTACATTTAATTTTTCTACCCTTATGTATGAAAGTAGCCACTTTTCCATGACATACTCTACATGAAAATATAGTTTTTTTCTCTAGTGAGAAAATATTCTATTCTCTCTATAAAGAGAAAATAATAAAATTTCAAATGTATGATTTTCTTTGTGATTTTTTTAAACAAAATACTAAATACACTAAATTTTCAATAGCAATTCATTCACTTTCGCCTACGGCTTGTGCGGTCAAACCCATTCGTGAAAAAAACTGCTAGATTATGCACTTGTTGCATAAATAATTATTTTAAGGGGTATCTACAAAAATGCACAGAAAATATTTTAATAAAATGCGATACTTTCTAAAGTTCTTACTTTAAATTATCAGAAAAATTCTTGTTTCAAATATATATATCTATCTTTCCACTTTTCGTCTTTTCCACATGGACATTTAAATTTAAGTACATATGTAAAAGTTCTAGTTTCTTACCATGCGAAAATGAGAAATTTAACATTATTTTTAGATAGATATTACTATATTTAATAAAGAAAAAACATTTAAAAAAGTAATTGCATATATTTTGCAGATAGGAATTTAGGAAACACTACCTAATATATACTTGAAGTGGAAGCGACAATTTCTTGCGCATCTAAACATAATTTAAGAAATGAAATAATAAAATTATAAATAATCCAACGTCCTTGGTTATTACAACATTGTATACCTACACACAAAATTAAGTAACGCACTGTCTTTTTTTCACTTATCGCTCATGTACACTTTGTGCTTATCTAAACACTGTGCATATTTAATAAATTACGTTTGTAAAACCCGGACAATCTTAGTAAAATGATGGATTATTAACAATTTTAACTAACTTACCTGTTTCTTTCACTAGAATCCGCAATAAATTTGTGTATTTTGCTCTATGACACATCCATGAACAGCTTGGCAATAAAAAATTCAATGTCAAAAGCGCTATTCGCGAGCGAAATTTAACAGACGTTCCGCATCGCGATGTTTGTATGTGAATTGTGTAATTCAACATTCAACTGAGTGAGAACTACTGTTAACCGCGTGGTTCAAACCCACGTGACTTTAGTAAACAAGCTATGCACGTGCTTACCTTACAATATTGGTCAACTCTCCATCGACCATAAGAAGTGGTGAATGGGTTCGATTTATGGTAAAAACCACTTTTTAGTTTTGGATAATGTGTCTAGAATAAAATATCGTCAGGATGTCTGCACTGTTAAATGTTAAAATAATTCATTGGAAGTAGGTATGTATAAAATACTTAATCGAGTTTGACCCCTTTAAGATATAGAAATATTTTCTTTTAGATAATTCACGACTGTTTCTGCATGTTATCATACGCAAAAAAATTGATAGAATGTTTCATGTATGTACCAAGAAAACTATAGTAGGTATCACTTTTAGCACTAGTTGCACAAATACCTACTTATCAATCACTATAGTAGTCCGAGTCTGAACCTTTTCCATTAGGTGATGGAACATTTTTAAGTATTAAGTTTTTTAATGATGAAAATAAATGCTCCCAAAACTCCAAACTAAAAAAAAAATAAAAAAAAAACAAAGGCACTGTTTCTGAAAAATTGAAAAGAAATTATTTGCTTGATGGGGCATTTGAAAATGAAAGATTATCCTAAAATTCTCTACACTTGTATACGATTCAAATGTATTGAGCCCTGATTTTAATCGTGAATAATTCAAAAATGGAGGGGCTAAAATTTTTTTAAATATACCTATATGTCATTATATGTTTTTTCGGAATAATTGTTTATTTGATTAGAAAGTTTATATTCTAATAGTATATTATTATATGAGCGATTATGACAGTTATTATTCACGAAAATGATGTTTGAGCCCACGAGCCGTAGGCGACTGGCGCAATTCATTTGAGTGAATAATGGCCATAATCGCGAATGTAATACAATGCGCTTTCCACACCTATTAAAGAAATAAATTAGACTCAAATTTGATAATTTTTTGATACTTATTTAATTACTGTCAAGCTAGTCGATTGTCAAGTGCAGAAAGACTTGAGGGGGGGGGGGCGATTTAAAATATCAGCAACATTGAATTATGAATTTGTGTATTTGTGATTGGCCGGATACACAGTGAATAATGAAAATAATTCACTGTAGTGAATTATGGGCACGATTTTCCACGAAAAAAATACGAATAATTGACATATAATTAAACAGGTATGGAAAAAAATAAATTTCGCCTTAGTAAATGTAACTGAAATTTTTGTAAATAATGGCCAAGACAAAAAAAATTGAAAAAATTACTAAATATTTAAAAGAGTTATGGGACCTCGTATATAGCCGACAACAATAGAACCTTCATCATCTATGCTTTTTATTAATCATGCATTTTCTTTCAGACAACTGTTAGTTAATGTAGTTATCGCTTACGCATATATTTTATAATCTTTGTTACCTAGTTTATATTATATTCCATTGTGACAAATTAATTTTAGCTTTACTTATTCTAAACTTGTTGTATAAATGTAAGTATACAGTAGCAAATAATAAAGTTCGCTTCTCGAAAATTGTATTTTAAATTTTTAAAAATACTTTCACATTAATCGAACCTAAAATTAAAGATATTGTTTCATAACACTGCAAATTTTTACATAAAATTAGTAAGCGATTTCCGAAATATAACCATGTAAATTTTAATGCCATGAAAATATGTAAGTATCATTAAAAACGGATACCTTTTTGGTACAAGTTCAAGTATCTTCATAACATATTAACCTAAGTTACTCATATTTGGGTGAGTGGTTTAATATAAGTAGACATATAATGAACACATAATTTTTTAAATTTTTTTCACCCCTCCGTTTTTGTAACATTCGAGATTGAGTTGAGGGCTCAATATATTTGAATAGTATAGTAGAAATCTATATTGCAAAATGTTTACAGTAAACCATTGTTTGAGATGAGACAAGAGGTGAGAGATCAGATTCCCAGCAAGACACTCTTCTAATATTATACCGAGAGATCAAAAATTATCTTGGTCAAAGGTGGTCATGGATTTTAGAATAATTGTCGGAGCTAGTATCGTGTCAATATTTATTGTGGCACATAACTTGATAAACTTCAAAAGGATGATACAAGCTAAGACCGTCGTTTTTCATTTCATGACCACCTGTGACCAAGATAATTTTTGATCTCTCGGTAGTAAGAATAACTTAAATGAGAAGTAATTATAAATAATATGAAGAAATGTATTTTATTTTATCTATCAACGATCTCTGAAGTACCTGTCTAATATGAGGCCACATATAAAATAACACCAGATGTTTTAACAATTCACCTATAGGTATACCCACACATTGGAGTCGCTTTACTAATGGATATAAAATGCACTTTAGAACAAGAATACTACTTTACACCCACTTAGCTATTACTTAGTCTCCTAAAATACAATGTGAGAACTAATAAATAGGAAACAGTTATTAGAATAGACAGTTCGCATTACATACGAACATTATATAATTTTCTTTTTTCTTTAGTTTGAAAGGTAATAGTTTCAATAAAATTTACACAAACCAAAATTATATGAAACACAAAAATCTTTGAAGCCGTTGCTTTCAAATGTCAAATTGAACTAGGTAAAAAAGGTATAGAATATTTTAGTACATCCTGTACAGTACTTTTAAATCTAAGGCATTATTTAACAACGAGTGTATAATGCGTTTATTTCGGGAAAAATGTGTAACTATCATTACTACTACTAGACGCATGTCTATATCAAAGTTCTTGGAAAATTGTATAATATTCGTTAAAAAGTACATATAATTAGTAATACTGTGCACTGTTTGATAAATCATACGTATACTTATCCGATACTTAGTAAACTTTCAATCGGAGAGGTGCATCGATTTAGAAAAGTGCATCTTAACTTCCATGGTACATGGTGCCTTAAGGGTGAAAGTCGTGGGACCAGCTTGTCCTTGGCAATAACCTAATACCCTACAAACCACAATAACAAGTAAAATTCTTCCGAACAGCAATTTGGATTGTAAATATAATCTAAAACTATATCTGAGTACTCAAACCTACGAAGATGTCGGATGCAGACCCCGATCCGCCCGGTTCTAGGGACTCAGAGTTTTCTGAAACGGACACATCTAACAATGAGGGAACTTTTATTAAACCTAAAACCAAGAAACGAGGCCGTCCCAAACAAATGGAACACAAACGACCCACATCCTCACCAACATCACCAACTTCTCCAGCGCACAAAAAAGCAAATACAACTGCTAACACACAACATAGTCATACTTCGATAACCTCAAATTCAAATCAAAACAACAATCGTAACGCCGCGATCACAAAATATGCCAACAACAAAAACTTTTACCAACATACTTATTATGTTACCACCACAAAAGAAATGGCACGAATTCATTTCGCAGATGTATGGACCATAGCTGGTAATGATGCGAAGGACGAAATAATAAAAACCAAAGAAGGATTCATTTTAAAGTCCAACCAACTTAAAAACAACATCACTACATCGATCCAAAAACTTATAGAGAACAACATTATAAAAACTTTTAACGAACCTTCCCCCCCTCAAAAGATCTCAACAGATTCTACGCCAAAAACAACATTCAGTGCGGTCATAACCAGAGTAGACGAGGGAATAACCGATAAAGAAATGAGCGATCATTTGCTATCACTCAGAATACAACACCATTATTGCAAAAGGATCATCTCCAGAGCTACAAACGCACCCGTACGCAAGATACGTGTAATAACATCTTGCGTCGAATCTTACCATACGCTTCTGAGAGCCGGACTACATTATAGGTGCAAAGACTTGCCAGTAGTGGAAAGCCGACCTCCAGCCCCTATCCCAGTGCCCTGTGCAAAATGTTTCCTCTTCACGCACAAAACAGAAGACTGCAACACCCCAATAAAATGCAACAAGTGCCACGAGACTCACACCACCAAAAGCTGCAAGTCTACATTACCAGAAAAATGTGTGTCATGTGGCGAAGAAGGCCATAAAGCTTGGTCTTTAAAATGCAAAAAACGACCCTTAGCTCCAATTGAAGGTATTCCTAACACTAAAATTAAAACAATTAACAAAAAATCCTCAGACATCCACCCTACTGTAACCCAAAATAATCGTATCCACTCTCCCCTCACAATTCACGACCACATAATAATTACATATACCACAAAGATAAACTCCCCCAAAAACAAAGACAGACAAGAAGTTATCAACAAATTGAAGAATAGATTCATAGAACAATTCAAAATCGATACAATTGTTACATTCTCGGCCAACAGAATGTACATTCTGATGTTTGATTTAAACGACGTAGACTTAATATCCCCCACACAACCTACAACTGGACAACAAATATCCATCCCGAACACTCACAATGTCTGACATTAATATTCTATATTCCAACATTAACAGATTTCGGCTAAGATCACACCTCATATATAATTACATCCTGACGAACAACGTCAGTCTGGGAATGTTTGTGGAAACAAAAGCTGATTGGTGTATTAATTTCAGAGATTGGACGACGATACAAAAAAACGCGACTATCGCACAAACGAACATACGAGGTGGTTCTCTCATCATCTCACATCCTTCCCTAAAACTTGGCAAATCCAACGCACCTAGAATAAACCAACCCTTAAATGAAGCCCTCCATTGTACAATCCCGTTTCACAACTCTAAAATACATATTTTTACCATATACGTCCATCCTCATTCCCAGATTGATGATTCCATTTTTATTAAAGCATCCCTTTACGACTACTGTATTATTGTCGGAGACTTTAATTTCAACACCCGTAAAACAAAACATCTGACTCAATTCCTTTCTAACTCCAATTTTATAAAAATTCACACACCCCCCACCTTCCTAGATTCCAACACTACTCCTGATGCATTACTTTGCACATCTAACCTTGTTCAACATATCACCAATGTTTCCCTCATCCCTGATCTTGGCTCCGATCACCTTGCTATCCAATTTAGTTTAAACCTACAAACACCAGTAACTCCTATCCCTCAAACCGTCCTCTATAACGTGAATAGATGCAATGCTCAAGCGGTCTCTAAAGATTTGACAGACTTTGTCACTCAAAACCCAAACATTTCACCGACTTCAATTTCAAACTTTATTATGACGATGACAGATTCAGTGAAAAATAACTCACCTAAAAAATTACTTTCATACTACAACTACGAATTGCCACCATTTATTCTAAAGCTGATAAAAAAGAAAAGAAAACTCTACAGAGATTTCAAACAACTAAACGAACCTCATGTCAAACAAGAATTCAACTCGCTAAACAAAGATATACAACGGCTAATTCTTGAATACAAACAAGATAAATGGCTCACTGCATGCAATAAAATCAACGAATCAAATGGTAAAAAGTACTGGGATGAAATTCGCAAACTGACTAAATACAAAATGACGGAAACAAACACTAAACCTATTAACCCAACTACTAACAAAACTTGTGAGAATGACGAAGAAACAGCAGACATGTTTGCAATATATTACTCCGAGACTTTTAAATTTTCAAATTCAGTAGACTTTGACCTTGACAACGAATTATGTGTGAGCAACTGGTTTAACACATTTGACAATGTCTTATACGACACACCCGATAATGCATTTATTGACGCAGAAACCTACTTCGAACTCCTGAATCGTGGTAAAAACTCTTCCCCCGGTTACGATTTAATTAACAGAAAAATCCTGAAATCCCTAGACAATCCTATTCATATTTATATAATAAAAATTTATAACTATTGCCTTTCAGCCCAGTTCTTCCCATCTGAATGGAAAAAAGGCATCATCGTCACTATAGCCAAATCTAATTCAGATCTCTCATCCCCTACAGGTTATCGCCCTATTACCTTACTCCCGGTCCTTGGCAAAATATATGAATCTATTCTTAAAACGAAAATACTATCATATGTAGAACATCTCATTCCAAAATACCAATTCGGGTTTCGCCCCCAAAGATCCACAATCCATCCGCTCACGATACTTACTTCCAACCTACAAACCACCCACCTTGAGGGCGGTAAGTCGTGTGCCCTGTTTATGGACATAAATAAGGCTTTCGACTCCGTCTGGCATCAGGGGATCCTTTATAAAATGAATCTTCTAAACATTCCACCATACCTGATACATATAATAAAACATTTTCTCTCCAATAGATCCTTAATAGTCAGAATTAATTCCTCTTGCTCCTCCAGCTTCTCTCCAGAACAAGGTGTCCCTCAGGGCTCCCCTATCTCCCCTCTCCTTTATAATATATTTTGCTATGACCTATATAATCCCGATCCTGAATACTTCAATCCCCACCAATATATTCTACAATACGCCGATGATACCACAATAGTTTCCCATGCCAGGAATCTGAAACTAGCAATTGTACAATTGCAAAACCAAACCGATGCTCTTAACTCCTGGTTCCTTAAATGGCGCACTTCTGCTAATCCTGCAAAAACTCATCTCCTCATTCCTTTTCACAAAATAAATGAAAATTCCCCTCACATAATTCTCCATAATGATACCATTCACCCCTCTACTTCCTGCAAATACCTTGGAATTGTTTTTGATGCCAAACTAAACTTCACCAAACATCTTAAAACCACCCAAACAAAAACGAAAACACGAGCTTCCCACTTTCGGTCCCTTACCTACAGAAACCTTGGAATATCCACCCAAACAGCATCCCACATTTATAAATCCATCTGTCGTCCCCTCCTAGAATATGCCTTCCTCCTGTTCCTACAAGCCAAACCACACAACCTCAAAATACTTAATGTCACCGAACGAGCCTCCCTTCGATCCATTACTAAAATCCGACATCCAAACAACCCACTCTACAATCCCTCAAACCTATACCTCTATCACCAGACTAATATAACTCCTATAACAGATAGACATGTAACACTAGCGAAAAAATTTATCAACAAAGACTACAACAGGACGATACTCGACCAATACTGCAATAAGCGAAATCCCAACATTTCCTCAAAATACAAATTCCCCTCATTAACTCTCCTTCAATTTCTCCAAAATATTTCAAATAATCCACCCTAATTTGTTATCCCATCAAACAATCCTTTTTTCTCACTTTCTCTAAACCCCCCTTACCCCCTTAAATTGATGCCGTAATGCAAATTCTCCAGGGCTGAAAGACCAAGGTCGATGGCCTATTCGACATCATGACCAAAATACAAAATTATATGGTATATTATCTGAATGTATTGTAACGTATAAAAAATTATTTATGTTGAATAAATGTATGTATATATATATATGTGTAACTATCAGACAAATATCGAGCATTAGCTTATTTTGAGTTAGGAGTATCTCGGAATGTATTGATCAATAATAGTTCGCTTAAGGTGCATTTTGTTCGTTATATAATCTACAATTTATGACACCATAGGACCAAAAAGTGATTTCTAAAAGAAAATCTAAAATTAGCTACCTACTTAATTTTATTTAAAGCATAAGTTTTCTCAGGTTTCATCTACAACATCAGAGTTATTGAGACCGTGGGCAAATTTTACAATTTTACAATACAATTTTGCAACTTTACAATAAAAATGTATCAATTTATTTCAAATGAGGGTATTGGACTCCACACCGAGTATGATAGTACACTTCTTACAAGCCTTGAGAGCGATTATTGCAACTTTTGAACTCCGTAAATTTGTCTTACATCTGTTTCCATGTTTGCAAACCAGTTACTTAGGAGCCATTTACCTCCATTGATTACCTTTATGAATTATTATCAAGATTTGTTTCAAAATAAGACTTGTAAGTGAGTGCAATTTTATTTAAGTGTATGCAAGTTCAGTGAACAGAAGTGTACATCGATAATTATTGAATAATAATTATTGATAGAAATTTATTCATGACTACAAGTTAAGTAACTAGTCTATTATTAACTGTCTGGAACAACGCACTGATATGGTGTTCCACTTAAAAAATAAAAACATATAATTTCTTCTGTATCTTTACTTTTTACTATCGTTTAGTGGTCAGATGCAATCTATTAAAATAAACCAACCGACTCGACATTGTTCATCTGTTGTTTTTTGCAAGAACTGAAAAATATAGTAAATATATTTATAGAAGGTATCTCAGAGAAAAGTTTGTGGAAAAATTACAACGTATTCATGAGAAATTTGAAATTTTCTAAAAAAAAACTAAATTATCATATGCAGAATATTGGTGTCTGTTTGATAATTAACAAAAACTGAAGTGTGCATACTAGAGGTCAAAATAAAAAATAGGTAGGACCGACTTACCTCTACTATACATACAGAGTGTTTTCGAACTTGGGACTTTAAATTTAACACAATGTAGTTCACATGTGAATAAGACTATCTGAGGATGAATAAACCTTAAACCTCCAAAAATAAATAATAGGAAAAACTTACTATTTTATTTATATGGAAATATTGAACTACGGATCTGACAGCCCAAACATTTATTGAGAATTTCTGCTGAAAATATGTTCTCTTCATCGCATGGGGATTTTTCACAGCCCATTTGTGAGTGTTGTGGAAGTTATTAATACCGTTAACGAGTGAAAATCATCACACACCAAACCGCACCTAGTGAAATTTTGTTCAGCGATATTTTTGCGAAAAATCCACTCACAAAATTGAACACGTCTTGGGGCATCAAAGTTTGCACATGGGATACAATTGATTTCCTCGTATCGTACGCCAAACTTTGCTATGAGCAACACTCACATTTTGCAGCAATTTGACGGGTGCTTGTACCTTGATCTTCTTCAACCAAATCCAAGATTTCTTCCTCGATGAGGCCGATCTCTACCTCCATGTACTTCACAGTGTTCTTGAAGATTCGCGGTATCTCGTGCAAACTGGCAGATGTTAATAAATCTACGTGGAGCGGGATGAGCCCTTAAAGGAAATCTATCTGCGTACAGAAGGGATGCTATAAAGCAGCATTTTGTCTGCTTTCGCCGCACACAAGCATCATGTCCACAAAAGGCCAGAGTGGGACTCGCATATTATGAAAATTATAAATACTAATTACTCGCTTATTTATAAACTTTTACTAAGAAAATTTTTGGTGAAATGCATTAGTTTTCTGTGTACTATCACGTGTTAAAATTAAAGCCCAAGTTCGTATCTGTCAACAAAATTATTATAAAGTGTGAAACTTATTCAATATGGTATTAATTATCCTAACTTTTCAAGCAATAAATATCATTGTAGATGATAATCTTCAAAATAATAGTACGTAACCGTTGATGCAAACGGATTTCCTCTTATTTAGCACTTTAATCTCATCTTGTCCATCTTGACATCTTGTCTTGATGATAATTATGTGATAAGCCTTTGATTTATTATTTCGCAATAATAATACCTAACATGTAATAACTTGCATGAAAGTATAAAGTACCTACTTTGAGAAACTTTTTGCCTAATATCCGTTGGAATTTTGAGCGATTTGCATAATAAATTTTGTGTTTTTGTGATTAATATCAAAAAAAAAATAAACAAAATATATTATTAAACCTTTCTATATTAGATAGGTATAGCTAAAAATGAACCGAAAATATTATTCTGTATCTCAGTATGGAAGAACATTGTGCCAAGGTATGAATATAACTTATTTTAGTTTACAAAAAAAAATTTTTGGTGTCCACATCAGATATTTTACTTTCGAATTAATTAACTTGTTTATTCGTAGGTAACAACCGTAACCCATAACCCGTAACATTCAACGTCAATTCGACACCATCGAAAATTTTCCCATGGTTTAGTAATTTTCCAATATTATAAAAACAATTGAAAATCTCAAAACTTTCCGACATGCTCTCTCGTTGAAAGAACTTTTTTACTTTCATAAATTGTATATTAATGTACAATTACTTACTTTTATTATACACATTTAACCATTCAGAAAGTAAAAACAGAAGGCTAGAATTTAAAAAGTTTATTTAATTTGTTGTGACATCACGCATAATGGAGCCAAAAGTAACAGGGTTTGAAATTGCTTATTAATTTCGTATATCCCAATAATTTTTTGTGTCATTATTTAAAAAAATGAAAATATTGACTTATAGTGTTTAATCCACCTATCAAAAAGATGCCTGATTTGTTTTAGAATAGACGAGTTTTCTTTTCCTACACATTCCTACACTCTTAAATTTATCAACAAATACATTCAGAAATAAGTGTTAAAAATCTGAAATATTTAATCATTCTCTTCTTGGATTGACTGAATTATTTGTTTTTATATGTAATTTTTCCTACCTGGATTATTGTTAAAAATAATGAGTTAGGTATTTAAAGTTTATGTCCTACAAAATTTTACATTTAGTAAACATTTATAAGAATGGATACACAAAGGATACAAACACTCGTATTTATCTGTCTTATCTAGTATTTATTTATATCACATTCATTATACAAATCACATTTTGTGACGCGATAAAAATATTTTTCAAAATTAATTATGAACGGTTGCATTGCTGCTTTTGTGATAGTTAAGTTTGCATACTATATTAATTTGGTAAAAACCATATTTTACCATCGGGTTTCTCTAAGTGTGGGAGGTGTGCTTAGATCGCCACATTTCACATTTTCAGGTCTATCGCAAACTTCCCAGTCGGGATTGAAGTAGGTTCCTGGGGGACATTTTTTCAAGCAAGCTTTTCCTGCATTACATTCGTAGAACCAATCACAACGAGTTTCATTGGGTAAATAAATTGGATCTGGGGGATTCTCGACTGGACATCTGTCTGAAAATTAAAAATAAAATATATGTGGTATTCATCAAGACTTATTTAATATTTTTATCCAAAATTTTTACCGTAGCCTTACCATCTACTTTACAGTCGTCAGGATCATCGGTGGTGGCACCTGTGACAGACACAAAAAATATTTAATAAAAATACAAAAGACATTGTCCAATTAATACCTACATTGTCTTGTATTACGTATTTATAAAATTTCTAAAACTCAGACAATAATTTCTTACTAATATGAATTATTACATTTACATATCAGATTTTTCCAAAGAAAATCCAAAATAGACATTATTTTCGACATTCATTTACATACTCTATACTAAAACTTACCATTTTGCATTGAACCATATGCAATTTGAATAAAGCACAATGTACACAAAATGAATTTTAACATTTTCTTGTCTTTTAGTATACTAAATTAGTATATTGTACCAATGACTGGATTAGTATCCTACAAATGTTACCAAAACATTTCACCCTTTTATACTCGAGCACTTACTTCAATTTCCTATTGTTCAGTACTTTAATCTTGTATTGTATTTTTCAAATCTAATCATTTTTTGATAAAAAAATGTGTTTGTATTGTGCATTATGTAAATACTTGGAAAGAATAAAAAATAATAATACTATAGTTAAAAATAATAATAAAATGTTTAAATATAAACAACAGAAACTAATAATCAAACTAATTCCAATTTTACCACAGGCTGACAGGATAAACATGCATTATGGAGGGACATGAAACTATAATACAGTCGGAGGAAGAATATACAACATTTTTTTATAAACGTATAACTTGTATACATTAACTGTAAAGTATTAAGTTATAATGCATTTTTCTCTAGAATGTACCGATGTTTATATGAGACAGATTGTCTCAAATATTTTTTTTATAGACACACTTTTTTGCTCGAAATTTTCTTTCTTTTTTAAATTCTTTTTGTTTTTTAAATTCATCAACAGATAACGTCAAAAATAAGTGTTAAAAATCCGAAAAATTTGGATATTCGCATTAGCATGACTACATTTTTTTCCGTAATTTCCCCTACCAAAATAATAAGGATTAAAGTTTGGAGGAATATGTATGCAAATGATAGAATGTCTGTCCCTTTTATCCAATATTTATTTAAATCACATCTTGATAAGCTATCAAAGCCTGTTTTCAAAATTATTTGTGAACGGTTGTCCTGCTTCTCTTAGTGGTAGTTTTCAAATCTCCACAGTCGACATTATCAGGCTCATCACAGACATCTTTATCAGGATTAAAATACGTTTCAGGTGGACAAATTTGCAAATAGGCGTAACCTTCATTGCATTCATAAAATTTGTCACAATCGGTTTCATGAGGCAAATAAACAGGATACTCTCCATCTTCAGCAGGACACCGGGCTGAAATTAATAACAGAACAGTTCACATAGGAAATGGACAAGAAGTCGTATTATTTACCATCGGGTTTGGCATCTCTGACACGACGTGTGGGAGGTGTGCTTAAGTTACCACAATTTACATTTTGAGTTCTATCGCAAACGTCCAGGTCTGAATTGAAGTAGGTTCCTGGGGGACATTTCTTTAAGCAAGCTTTTCCTCCATTACATTCGTAGAACCAATCGCAACGGACGTCATTAGGCAAGTAGACGGGGTTTTCAGGATTTACTGCTGGACATCTGGCTGAAAATTAAAAATAAAAGATTCAGGTTTAGTTTTCTTTTATATCCAAGATTTTTAGATCATAGTCTTACCATCGACTTTGCAGTCATCTGGATCAGTGACACCTTTGAGAGAAACAAAAAATAATTATTAAATTCCAAATTTATCAAAAATTAAATAAAGATCCAAAATAAGCAACACTTTCAAAATTGATTTACATATTCTATGTAGAAACTTACCTATCCCATATGCAATTTGAATAGAGCACAATGTAAACAAAATGAGCTTCAACATTTTCGTTTCTTAGTACTAAATGAGTATCTTATACCACTGACTGGATCAGTATGAATGTTAGCAAAACGGTTTGCCTTTTTATACTCGAGCAATTGCTCTAACTTCCTGTTTTTAGTACTTTAATCTTGCATCGTGTTTTCCAGATCTAATCATTTTTTGATAGGAAAAATGAATTTGTGATTCATTTTTTGATTATTGCAAGTAACAAGTAAGTACTTGAGAACGAATTAAGAAAACGATATGAAATATCTGTCAATTTAAAAAAATAAAGACAATTAGTGAAATACATCCAATTTGAACCGAATTATGTTGAATATCGAAATATGACCACACTAACTGATTTGGAAAAATAGGACCAATAGAACAATCTAAGAAGTTATTTTGAATATTATAACCAATCATAAAGCCTATAGTTACCAAATACTGTTGATGCTCTTAGTAAAGATGACTATATTTGCACAAATCAAATGCTAAAAGTGGTGTAATGCCAGTGGTCTTATTTTTAAACCTGGAAAAACAGAGTTGATTATGTTTGCCCCGGCTGACATTGTTTCAGATTGCAGTGATGGTATGTATTTGTGGTAAGAGGATTATTCAGATAGAAAATGTCAAATTTCTGGGTTTATATCTGGCAAGGACGTAGAGGTGTGGCGAGGGACCAGGGCTCCCCCCCGAAACTCCAAATTCTAGCAAATTTGTGCTTTTTTTATAGAATAGGTTTTTAAAAAGTCGGTCGACGGCAAGCATATTGTATGAGAATTCAACGCATCCCTATATTAATAGATTTTGAAAGTCCCACCAGTTCTAGAACAAAAACTTCTGCTACTTCACTTGTGGGAATTTCGGGTTGCCACCCGTTCTTATTTTGGAAAGACAGTCATAAGACAGCAGTAAATGCGCAAACTAAGGATAAATAGTGTCCTTACCATGTACCGATAAGGACGCTACGCTATTTGTCCTTAGTTTGCACATTTACTGCTAAAATTTAATTAAGTATATTATACGAAACCTAACTTTCGAAGTAATATTTTTGCAGCTGCTGTTCGAAATTGTAACTTTTCATTTTAGCTAATTGACATTAAAAAGTTGAAAAATTTTGCCTGCGGGGCTTTTTGATATAGAATCTGTCAGACTATACTTTTGCATGTCCTTATTATTAAGCAATCAAAAAAGTTAGCAACCCTAGCTCCAGAACAACATCAATCTTAAGGCCCCTCCCGAAAAAAATTCTATTACGGTTGCATTCACTCCTTATTGCTCTCTTATGGTGTACCTATTCTGTCTTGGGGAAATTTTGGCAGCGTGGGCAGAGTCTTTATTCAGCAAAAACTAATAGTACTTACTTCACTGAATCACTGTCATACAGTGAATCTTGCCGAGACCATTTCAGAATTCATAGGATACAGACGGTATCTATATTTCACAGTGTGCTCCTTATTTAAGGTAAGTAAAACAGGGGAGTTTTTTTGAAGTGCAGAGATAATAACTCGATCTGCCGATGACTTATACATTCCTCAGTGTCGGTTAAGTCAATCAACCACATCTCTCAAAATATACAATCACTTACCAGATGATGTAAAAGAAGTGACAATTTCGGGCAGTATAAGAAGTAGTTGCAAATCTTTTTGAGAGATCGGACTTTCTATAGCCTCAATGAATATTTTAAATTTGTGACCGACACGTAATATTTTTTATGTACGACTGCATTATAAAGTACTGTTTATGACGTACTTTTGCGTGCGTAAAGTGGCTCTTTATACACTAGTGTATAATGACACTTTATTTTACTATTATTGTAAAATATCAATATATCAGCTGTCAATGTCACAATAAATACTGTCAGAATGAATTTATTACTGTCATTTATAATTTTTCTAAATAATTAAAAGGTAATTTTCGCAGTTGAACATAAAGTTTTGTATGGAATTCGTATATAATCTGACTTTATTGACTCGTCCTATTTATTAGCCTCGCTCGCAAGCTCGCTCTGCCATAAAACAGACTCGTCAATAAAGTCATAGATTATATACTTGTTGCATAAACTACTATTATTTTATTTTATTTGCTTTATATACATACACTGTTTTATAAGTTTTCCTTATTTTCATTTTTTATTATACCAATTGTGTTAGTGGAATGTTGTCAGTAGTAAGCAACGAGTTTTTATTTATTTTATTTATTTATTTAGAAGAAGTACATCACAGGCTAGAAGCCCAAATGTACAAAAAAAAAAAATCCTAGAACCAGTTAACAATAGTGCTCACACAATCTACAATGCATTCCAATAAGACCACAACAATTTATAAAACTCAAAAACACAATCAATTACAGTAGAAACAACAATTTACAAAAATTCAGTATCTCCAAACTTGTAAAACCAACCAAACCCAACTTGACACTATAAGACAAAAGTCCACAATTTACAATACGTAACTTAAACAATAGTGCAGGCGCCAAAGATACTTGAGTATGCATAATATGAGGACCGGCAACTATGCTCGGATTCTTATATCTGAGACCCTAAATAATAAAAAAAATCATGTTGCCGGCAAATTGGATGGTCCATTTCAATTCCCTCGCCCTCTTATTATGTTATCACTATTATTACAGTCAATCAGATATTTGAGATTCAAAAACTTGCGAGTAGGCTGAATTTTTAATATGTTGTTTCTGATGGTCCGAAAGGTAAAATCTCAAGTTGGCGTATCCCCACCTGTTTCGGAATCCCCGCCATCTAGAAAAATTTTTGGAATCGATTTTTGGATTTGCCTTATGTTCTGTCGGTCGGAGGAAAAAAGTGTAAAGACAAAAATTGTATAGCTCAAAATTTGCAACATTTTTTGTCTTACGCTGAACTTTCTGTAGTTAGTTCCCAAAAGATAGAGGGCGCCAACATTTTCAAAAATGCCCTGTACCTATGTGCCTGTTATATGTCAATGTTTTTCTGGTATTTGAGTACCTAAAAGAGTTTTATTCAAAAAAACATGAAAAAATGTCGTTTCAAGTGTCCAATTTGAAAAGAAAAAGACCGAACGAGTTAACGTGTTTGTTTTGTGATACAACAGGACACTTAGTTAAAAAACTAAAATCTCAATCGTGGATGACTATTATAAGAGCAGCAGATTCAAATTTCTTCGCAATATATCCAGTGGTGTCGAAGATTGGAGGGGGAAAATGGAGCAGTCTCCCAGTATCTACGCCACTGGACATTTTTTTATAAATAAACCCCATCATTACTTAGAAATGTACTACATTACTCTGTGTACGAAATTTAATGAAAATTGATCGAGTGGTTTAGAAGTTATGGTAACAAAACGAGTTCTTATCCTATACTTTGACACCCTGTATCTTTGTTATAAAACATTTTTGAGCAAAGTTTTTTCATTAAAGTCTACTTATTTCTGGATGCTCTATCACCTCCCAAAGTTAATGAAGTTTAACTTTTACCACCCTGTATATAAAAATATAAAAGGGGTGCAAAAAAAATTGGACCATATGATGGAGCGACAACATCCAAAATATTAATCTTTGAGCTGTTATGAGCTTATATCAATTGATAAAATGCGGTCCTCATATTATGCATACTCAATTCCATTCAGCTCCCGGTCTACAATATAAAATCAACAATTCTTTTCTGAACTCTTGCTAATCTACCAACATGTACCGCGTATTTGGGATTGCAAATAGGGCTAGCATATTCCAAAATGCTTAACACCAATGTCTTGAACAATACAAGACTGTGTTGACATTTTTAAAGTCCCTACACTCTCTCCTTATAAAACCACAAATTTTAAAAGCTCTCTTAACTATGCTATCTATATGAATATAAAAAGAGAAATTTCTTTCAAAAAGAATTCCAAAATCTTTCATTTTATCAACGCCCTCGAGGTTTATACCGTTAAAATTATATTTGTGGGCGATAAAATCTTTCTTTTTGGTGAATGTCTTGCACTTGTTGACGTTAAGTTCCATGTCAGTCTCATTGCACCATTTTAAAATACTGTTAAAATTGTTTTGCAAAATAAAACAATCACTTAAACTAGAAATCTTAGCATACAATTTTAGATCGTCGGCAAAGAGCAATGCTTTTGAATTATGCACGTTATCTATAATATCGTTAATAAAAATAAGGAACAACACCGGGCCTAAGTGAGACTCCTGTGGTACTCCAGAAGTCGGACAAAAGAGACGAGAAGTATAATTTTTAATTTTGACAGTTTGGTGTCTGTCGATCAAATAACTCTGGAACCATTTGAGTATAGGATCACGTACTCCGTAAGCTTCAAGCTTAAGTAACAGAATGCAATGATTAACCCTATCGAATGCCTTCCTAAAATCTGTATAAACAGCGTCGACCCGCCACCCCGATTCGACTGCATCTAGTATATCGTGACTATACAGAGCCAGGTTTGTAGTGGTACTTTTTCCCGGCATAAAATCATGTTGTGGAATAATATATTTGTTGAGCTGAGTTGAGAGCACATCAACCACAAGAGACTCAAAAATTTTAGCCATTGTACAGAGACCAGATATAGGGCGATAATTTAAAATACTACTTCTATCTCCCGACTTAAACAATGGAGTAATGTAGGACCTCTTCCACAATGATGGAAATTCGCCATACTCCAGAGACAAGTTAAACAACACTGTTAGAGATGGACTGCATAGTTTCAAGATATGAGGTGGAACATTGTCAGGACCAGCGCTCTTTGTGCAATCCAACGAGACCAATTTTTGAAAAACATCATCAGGATGAAACTTTATTAACGTTAAGTCAACATCAGTGTTTATGTTCTTCAATGTAGGGGCTGTAATATTTGTGTTGTTGTTGTACACAGAGGCAAAAAAATCAGCAAATAACTGCGCTATAACGCACCCATCAGAAGACGACATATTATTGTACGACATGCAGGAATTTTGGTGAAGACTTTGATTGTCCTTTCTCATGCAAACGCTGACAAAGACTATTTTATCGAATATTAGTACGAAAACAGTTTAACTTTCATTCAAACAACGCCGGGAGTCAATATTTTAGAAAATATTAAGTGGAACCAACTTTTTATGATCACTCTATAAGATTTGTATGTTTCTTTCAAAATTTTAAACATGTTGATTCTAAACGATTCGATGGCAAGATAATCTAAACAATATTTATATTACTACCTATAACGATTGTAAGCATGGAACTTAAAAAACTTAGGACTTATTTAAAGTTTATATCCTGTACCTACAATTTACTGTAAATTTTTATTCAAAATTGTATTACTCATATTTATCCGTTGTATCTAATAATTATTTGTATCGTATCAATTTATCATAATTCTACATCTGTAATCAAAGAGTGTTTTTCAAAATCAAATATTGTCTTGCGTCTCTTAGTGCATTTTTAAGTACCTAAATACTTTGTTTAAATTTTTGTAAATTATTTGATATTTGAGTATACCTAATCTATCACTTATGTGCATGTAAGTACATACTTAGTGAGTTTTTGCAGTATCTAGCCCTAATACGAGTACTTCAAACTTAACTTCATTAAATTAGTTTTGATACATTATTCAGATATGATTTTTTGTACTGATACATGATAAGTCAATTAAATATTAAGATATTTATATACCTTTAGGCATAGTAACAAATATAAAATTACCTAATGCAAAATGAATTGCGACAAATACAAAGAGAAACAAAAAACTTCAAATAAACCTACGATACGAAGGTCTCATATAGGGTGCTTATAGTTCTTACCTGAGATGACAGCTTGTTAAACATAAATTTAATCATGTAAATTGCTTTTTGTTCGAGTTATAGATGTACAGATTTATTTTATTTTTAACATTAGTAGATTATTACTCCGTAGTCGAGACATAACTAAATCGTCTTCTCGCTCTTGGAAAGGGTGGATTCACTCAATGTCATCAAATAATAGTCGAATGGACTTCCTACTTTATCGATCGTAAGCGTCTGCTTGGTTTCCTACCTCTTACCTGGTGTCTTCTAAATGAGTTTTCCCAAATGTAACTCCTAAAAAATTTTCCACAGACGAGATCTAGCAAAATTGCTTTCCTCATCCGAAAACGATAGATTGATCTTATTAATATCCTGATTAGGTCCGTTTTCAAGATAAATTTATAAATATAGTGTTAAGTAAGTGAATTGATGACTTTGTATTTTTTTCCTGCATAACTAATGTATGTTGGTTCCAATGCAGTTTAGCAACGTTACTGTCGTCCAAACTGAACAATATTTCTATTTGCTTTCTCTATAAGAACAACTAAAAGACTTAAAGACTTTTGGGGTAAAAATATAGCAATATTATCTTATTTTTTAAAAATGATTTAATACACTCAAAACTTATAAATATCTACAAACAAACAAAATTAAATAAAACATAAGAAAACATATTATATTATGGAAAAAGCGTTGCACAGATGTATTAATAAGTATTTTCGGCAAATCATGCAGCGGCTGAAAAATAAAAAAATATATTTCTTCATAGGAATCTTAAAAATTTATATAAACTAATATAATATAATACCTAAAATGAATTTTGTTAATATTATTAATATCATGAATATAGTGAACTTATTTTGATCATAGTTATATATTTATTACTTTTTTTATCATCCTCAAAATTATACTACAATAGACGACAGGCTGATTCAAATTCGGTCTCATAAACCGAAAAATTTGCAGGAGGGTCAGAATATAAAGGATTGTTTTTTTGAGCTATATTTATAATTCTATATAGATATACAGGGTGTCCCAAAATTAGGCTGCCAAAATATACCAGCTGATTCTACGTTCAAAAATAATACAAAAAGTTCCAATAAACCTAGGTTTAAAAATGCTTCCTAAGGAGGCTACATCCCCCGAAAGGAGGACCCCAACGAGGAGTTCTCTGTATATCTTTGCAACTGTTTGAGGTAGATTCATGAAATTTGGTGAATTTGAAGCTTTTATAATTTGCCACATATTTCTTTTTCCAATTTTCAGAAATTTTGCCAGGGGCGTCTCATACAGGGTTGGTGCTGGGTATATTATGCCCCATATTTTTTGTGTGGATAATTTTTAAATTTTTTATATCAAATTTTGAAACTTGGTTTATTTTTACACAAAAAAGCTAATCTCAGTCGATCTTTGTATCTTAAACCGTTTTCGAGTAAAATCGTATTGAAAAAATCACGTCCATAAAAAATACACTAATAAAAATAATCACAAAACTAAAATTTATCAAAAGTAGACAATAGATTAAAATTTATAAGTATTTATTACTTCGTTTAGCATTTCTTCGTCAAATATTAATAATAAAAACAAAATATCAAAATCGATTTTTTTTTTCAATTTTGTGATTATTTTTATTAGTGTAGTTTTTATGGACGTGACTTCTTTAAAACGATTTTACTCGAAAACGGTTCAAAATTCAAAGGTCGACTAGACGACCTTTTTTGTGTAAAAATAAACCAAGTTTCATAATTTAATATAAAAAATTTAAAAACTATTCACACAAAAAATATGGGGCATAATTTACCCAGCACCCACCCTGTATGTGACGTCCCTGGCAAAATTTCTGAAAATTGGAAAAAGAAATATATGGCAAACTATACAAGTTTCGAACTCACCAAATTTCATGAATCTACCTCAAACAATTGCAGAAATATTACAGAAAACTCTTCTTTGGGGCCCCCCTTTTGGGGGGTTGTAGCTCCCTTAGAAAGCATATTTCAACCTATATTTATTAAAACTTTTTGCATTATTTTTGAACGTAGAATCAGCTGGTTCATTTTGGCAGGCTAATTTTGGGACACCCTGTATAGTAAAAAGTCTTTTTACCAAATGAAATCGATTAAAAATAACTGAACAATAAATATTTCTATAGAAAAAATACTTTTCATTTTCTTTTATATGATAATTCACAGTTTTTGATAACCCCGGTATATTTATAACATCCTAAAATCTGTGGAATTACAATCATATTGTTACAGAATTAAAGAAAATAGTAGCTTACCTTGCTGGAATTCATAATTGTTGAGGATTTGACCTAATTTCCTAAAAACAGGTTGTTTAATCGAAAAGTTGCGAGTAAAGTTAATTTAATGTAGGTATTCAGTATTAATTCATAAAAGCGTAAAAATTTTTTATTTGTAATTTTTCGGCAAATTTTGTTTGTAGCTTCAGTCTGATCAAAAAGTTATATAGTCTTTGATTTCACAGCAAAAATATTAAAATAATACCGAAACAATAAACCACAAAATAAAAGCAGTTAGTTTTGAAACACAGTTATGACTTGATATGCAACATGTCGTGGTATTATGCGTTTATGGAAATAACGAGGACTCCTTGTATATACATTTGTAGACAAATATCAGAACATCTACCACTTTTATAATTTAATACAATATTAGTCGTTGTTACGAAATGAGCACTACTCTAAAATTAAAAAAAGAATTGTCGAAAGATAATTAACACTAAGAAAGGCATTTGCCGAGGAGGATTCTATTGTTAAAAATATATTTACGTTATTTAAAAACTTTGAACTTAATACTTTTCTCTTAGTGAAAATTATAATTCTTGATCCTGCATAAACTTATAGACGAGCACATCACGTACCTTCAATAATTGGCGATGTTGGCACTTCCATCGCTGCAGGTTCTGGAACTGGTTCAGGTGGGGCAGGAGCATCACTGGCAGCAGGTGCTTCGGCTGTTTCTGCTGCTGGCGCAGCTTCTGCAGGAGCATCAGCAGCTGGTGCACTTTCAGTAGGTGCTGCTTCTGTTGCTGGTGCACTCTCAGCAACTTCAGCTGGTGCTGCTGCTGGTGCAGGGGTATCAGCAGGTGCAGGGACACCTTCAGTTGCTGGAGCACCCTCAACTGGAGCTGCTTCTGTTGGAGCTGGCGCACCTTCTGTTGGGGCGGGTGCCCCTTCTGTTGGGGCAGGTGCACCTTCTGTAGGTGCTGGCGCTCCTTCCGTTGGCGCTGGTGCTCCTTCTGTAGCTGCTGCAGGAGTTCCTTCTGCTGGTGCTGCACCTTCAGCTGGAGCAGCGCCTATATAGATTATATTTGAGAGTTTCTACATAGCATTGCATAGGAATTAAGTGTTGGAGTATTCCGTTAGTTCTTGTAGCTACGAATATAATAACTTAATAAGAGGCGACGAAAAAATCGAAGTTTTTAGAACATTTGTATAAGTTATAATATTTAGATACTTATCATTTTTAGAAAGCAGTAAAATGTGAAAATTATAGTTTGTTTGTCGTGTGAAGTGAGAAAATAACAGTTGGAATCAAAAAGCTCTAGGTCAAGAAATAACATTGATTACAAATGATTCTTTTACTTCTGTTTGTACCCAATATTATCTTTCAGAAAAGATATCCATCACTGATGTTATTTCATTTTTCGTTAACCACTAAGAACTAACCTTCAGCTGGTGGTGCTGCACCTTCAGCCGGTGGAACTGCACCTTCGGCTGCTGCTGCTGCATCGCCTAAAGTAATTTAAATTATTGATTTTGTTACTGTATCTTATATACTCATCATGGACTAAATTATCGTACACATTCAAAAATATTCATATTTTGTCAAACAGAAATTCTCCAAACCAAGTAAATGCAACACTTTGGAGGTACTATGGATTAAAATGTTCATTTTTCAAATTGATCTAGTGGTCAATTAATTTGATTCATCAGAATTAAGTTTAAGAAAAATATGAAAAAATTTGATTATAGCATAATTTTGTTCATGAGCATATTAGTGATAGATAGTCTAACCATCTAACCATTTTCTATTCTAAAATGAAAATATGTTTTTTAATATCGGTATCTACTAAACATATAAAATATAATTTTAAAAGAAAATATACAGTGCATCAAAAAATATAAACCTAAAATAATAGATTTTCTACGAATTTTCTATTTCTTTGTTTGCACTTCTTCGCAGTTTATCTTTTGTCGATACCTACCTAAAACCTGAACCTTTTTCAAAAGTATAAAAATCCAGTTATGCTTTCTTCCGATAATTCATATTGTTTCGGTATAATTTTATATTCGATCTTTCACTTCACATTGTCTTTTATTTTTTAAAGAAATAGATTAAATAATACACGTAAATGGGTGAAATGAAGAACAAAACGAGCATGTTGACAAAAACGTCATAGATGTAAAATGAGAACATAATATAACGATATCATTCACTTCCCAAGTGAACTAACGTGATGGTAAAGTGCTCAATGAAAATGAATCACGAAGCACTTACCATTCTTTTTAAGTTTTTCCAAAAGTTCTTCAAAACTGACATGACCTTCTGGATTATCAGTAGTTAAGTCAACAACCTTGTACTTAAGTGAATTCTTTATGTACCACACTACACCATCTCCGCTATTTTTACGGTTCTCCACAAGAGAATAATTAGGGATTGATACGCCTTCTTTATCGTCAGTTGGAGCTAACACCGTTTCCGGTAAAGCAATTATATCGTAATTTTCGTTAATAACAAGTTGCTTAAATGTTTCAAATCCTAGAAATATTATAAGAACTTATAAAATCAGGAAACAAAATTCAGCACGTATTATTATATAAACTTTTAATTTTCTGCAATAAAGTTTTTTTAAAACACGTTCCAGAAAACTATATCTTGTATTGGCAGATATTTTAGAGAAATGCATTCTTTACCTGTTTCAGGAGTTTCCACTGGAGCTTCGCCTTCCTTAGGAGGTTCACCTTCGGCGGTTGGTGCACCATCAGCAGGTGGTGCACCTTCAGCTGGTGGTACAGCGCCTTCAGCTGGTGGAGCTGCTGCGTCGGCTGGTGGTACCTCTGCAGGTGGTTGGCCTTCAGCTGGCGGTGTTTCTGCTGGAGGTGCTGCCCCTTCAGGAGCAACTGCAGCTGGTGGATGTGCTGAAGGAGCATCTTGCGTGTTTATTTGTGCAGGACATTATTAACATATACAAAGGTGAGGATGTGTTATGTCTGGATTATTAACAGTAGTTCTTCGCATTCAAAACAGGGCATTATTGAACGAAATGGAGATGAAATTTGGAACAAAGAACAAAGTTTTCTTATTGTAACTGTAGATTTGTGTAAATTATTTTGTAAATTATAAGTCAATCATCCAGGTAGGTATAAGTATATAAAATATTGTAAATGGGACACAACTAGTTGTTATTATATAATCATTAAATTCTCTGACATTTCAACACATTAATGATTAATGTTAAGACATAATTATTGTACAGGGTGTCCCATTTTCGACACTTTTAGGGGGTATTGGCGTTATTATCAAAGATAGAGTGTTGCGGTTTTCTCATTCCTGTCCTACTTTTTTACGAAACGAAAGATTCCGGGGTCAAATTCGTTATGGCTCTCTTAGTTTTTAATCTACAGAGTGATGAAACTGATCTTGATATAGTTTTTTACGTAGAATTCAGTGGCGTAGGCAGTTTTTGTGTAAAAGGTTTAGTTTTTGAGATATTGCCCAAACTTATGTTTTTTTAAATGGGACACCCTATATATTATTTTTGATATTGATTAAGCAAAATTTGAGCTTTCCAAAAATATATAATACTTAATATTTATTTTGAAAAACAAGCTCAAAATTCGATATTTTTAATAATTTACTTTATTTATAACAGTAGGCCATGGCTAGTTTATTACAAACAAATGCAAAATTTGACAGATTTGTCAGATTTCCATTATTGATGAAATATTTTTGTTAGGTAGGAGTTTTTATTTTACTTTTAATTTTTTATTACAATGGCCATTTACGATAATTATGAGAAGTATTATATTGTTGGTATGTTTTATACAATGCATTAAAATTATCTTTTGAAGTGTTTAGTTTTAAAATAATTACGCATTGTGAAAATTTTGGATTTGTTTTTAAAAAATTAGCCATGGCCTACTGTTATAAATAAAGAAAATTATTAAAAATATCGAATTTTGAGCTTGTTTTCAAAATAAATATTAAGTATTATATATTTTTGGAAAGCCCAAATTTTGCTTAATCAATATAAAAGATAATATATAGGGTGTCCCATTTAAAAAAACAATATCTCAAAAACTAAACCTTTTACACCAAACTGCCTACGCCACTGAATTCTACGTAAAAAACTCTATCAAGATCACCTTTTTGATAAGTAGACGCATAACGGAAATACGAGGGGTGTCTAAAAAACAAAGATTTTCAGAATCACTCTGTAGATTAAAAACTAAGAGAGCCATGACAAATTTGACCTCGGAATCTTTCGTTTAGTAAAAAAGTAGGAAAGGAAGGTGAAAACCGCGACACTCTATCTTTGATAATAACGCCAATACCCCCTAAAAGTGTCGAAAATGGGACACCCTGTACAATACCTCAGACACAAGAACAGAAATCAAAAAATTCATTTATGTAAATTCTACTACCTTCAGGCTCCTCTCCTTCCTGAAACATAATAATTCAAATTATTTACTCATAGTTATACATTATATGCTCATGATCTTCTGAAATATTCACAAATATTAATATTTCATTTCTTCAATTCACCGTACGACATAAATAAAATATAACTACTTTTGTGTAAAAAGATATGTTTTTAGATTATAAAAAGCACAAAAAATTTAGCAGTTATTTTAGAAGTTAGAATCTATAATGATATTTGTTCTACAAAATCAAATCATTTTCAGAAAATCAGCAAATATTGCCACAAAAAATCAGAATCGATCAAAATGTATTATTCACTTAGATATTAATATCACTTTTCATCATCAAATCCAATAAAGTCGATGTGCATTGTATTAAAAATAGCATCAAAGCAATATAAACACGAACTTGTTTAAAACAGAAATAGTTCAACATAAAACATCGTAATGTGGTTAAAGTTTTACTGTTAAAAGTTAAAATGGATTAAAATAAACATTGTGTATGTAGCTTATACATATTTAACTTAACTGCATGTTTACTGTTTGAAGAAGACATGCTTATGTTAGCACAGTAAAGTCCAAATATTTATTTATAAATAAACATATATTTAATACATCCGTTGTCTGTTGATTTCCTCAAAATGCCAATAAACAAAGTGTCTACTACTTATACAGGTAGCTAAATACACGATGATGCAAATTCTATTCTCATTTTGATCTACGTGGTGTTTCATCTTTTTCTGATTTGAATCACTTTATAAATATCTCAATTTTCGACTAGTTGTGCAAAAACTTGTAACAAGACAAGAAAAATAAAATGATTATTATTAAAAACCTTAGTAAACTTATAAATAAAAATTACTTTAATAAAGTACCTAAAAGTTTGCGCCTAATTGTAGATCCTCTAAATTATACGTTATTTTATCGCTTGTTTTTTGATAATTTTAATATTTTTTTATATTATTTTTATATTTATTATCTTTTTTACCCTATTTTAGAGGGCAAAGAATGATAGCGCAGCTTTCAATAAATTAAAACGAATCAATTTACATACAAATTCGGTTTTATAAAATTGCAGTTTTGTCATTCTTCTAAAGTTCATACCACGGAACTTACATTAGTACCTACCTATCATTTCAGTTTCTTGCAGTCCAAGATATGTTAATTTTCAAAGTTTGACAATTTGAAATATTTGTTTCAGATTTTTCATTTTCTACAGTTTAAATGTGTGTCTCTTTATGAAATTATCCTAATTGATATTATCTAGAATTTTATCGCCAATAAAAGTTAAAGAAATTTTTTTCTTTTAGAAACTGGACAATTAAAAAACTCACCAACCTACTTTGATATATTTTAATTTTTAAAACCAAGTTTGGTCTTTAATTATATGACGTAATAGTTTGTTTTTAATAAAATTTAATCATACTTTGATATTTAGAACAAATTATATGAATATAATTTCATATAATAGTTAAGAGCAATTAACATTTTGACAAATACCCTCCCGTTACTGACTTATGATATCAAAATGTTCAGTTTTAAAAATTAATTCTTGTAAAATCAATAGAAATTAACCATAATAAATTTTATGATTTATTTTCGATAATGGCAGAGTCAGACCTGAATTTAAGGGAACACCATATTATTTATATATTTTATCTACTACCAATTCATAATAGCCTTGATTTGACATTAATTTGAGTAAGGTAAGTCAGATTATTACGCAACATGTGTTTTAAAGAAATCATTACCACACTGAAATTTCAACAAGAAAAATCTTTCTTACAAGTATTTATAACACAATTTTTACAATTTAGTATCTTTATAGGAAAGTTTATATTTGTAAATGTCTAATTATAATATAATATATATTGTTTAATTCTTTAAAATTTGTGATTAACATTGAGTAATGACACTTCATACTCTTAAGTTTGATTTTTTGAAACCTGGAGAATTTTATAATAGCGTATCTACTTAGAAAAAACCCTAACTTCACGTTAGATAACTGAAAAAATTTGTAGTTTTATTTTTTAATAAATTAGTTTTATGTTTTAATAATAAATATAACACGGTCTACGTCCCAGATTTTTTGGTGTATAAATTGTTTAATTATTTGAAAATTTATGATTCAAATTCATTGTTGTGTAGCGCTGGCTAGTTTTTACACAACTTAGGTTAGGTAGTCCAGTACGACAACTTGACAACTACTGAGCAATGTCGCTGGAGATAAATTCAAAATTCATTTTTAATTATTTGGACGGTAGAAGATAAAATCTTGTATATTACACGTGGGATATACACACATTAACATATTCGTCTGATTACAGAACTCGTCTACGACTCGTTCTGCAATTTCCAGACTCTTATGTTAATGATGTTCATATCCCACTTATAATATAAATAACTATTATATACCTAGGTAATTTTTAATTTATAGTGTTAGCCTATGCCTAATGCTTCCAAGTTAAGCCACGGGGTTTCGATTTTCTACAAGTAATTACATTAAATAAATTATCTAAAATAAACTATAAACTAGATACAAATTATTTAAAAAAAATAATAAAATTTAGTTATTTTTCAAAACATTTTAACTTATACGAGTTTTTGAAATATGACTTAAAATACAAGCACAATACCTCTTTTTTAATAGAGAAATCGAGAAATGTAAAATTGTTTCATTGAATCTAATTAATTTTCAGGTTTCTTTACAGCGATCTATCAGGATTCTAAAATAAAAGCCACAGATTCCTGTCATAAACTCAAAAATGTGAACACCATAATTGGTTTAAATTGTTTTTTCCCATAAATAATATTTTCGAACAGAAACTACATAAAAAAACAGATAACAATTAACAGAAAAAGTCCAAAATTAATATAACGAAGAGGAAGTTAAAAAATAAAGGAAATAACGACACAACACATTCTTTAAAATTTGTTTTTAAATTATGTTATTTTTTATAAATACAGGAGTATTGACATAACAAATAAACTTTATGGCGTGCATATTGGTCACACCCCAAAACAGTTGTATTAATTTAGTAATATAAATTATATCCTTAAAGTTAAATTTCCATAACATTGGAAGAGGATTGGGGTGTTCATGCTTCAACTTCTTGTACCTTTTTCTCGTCACCTTTCTTGGACCAGTCAGGTTTTTTCTGGAAAACGTACAAAAAACACCAATTAAATCACCTTAGTTGCTTAAAGGGACTTATTGCAAACCACTGAGTACATTTGCAAAAAGTCGAGATTCGTTTTAAATGTGATCGTTATACAGAAGATCCATTAAAATATATATATACAATTTTTTCTGAAACAATAATTGTAGGTTTTGTGATGGTAAATTCTGTATAAGACAAATAAAGGGCTTAAAAGAGGTGCTAAAATTGTTTTAATTTTACAGTGTAAATTTGTGTTTTTAGTACAGGAAGTGCTGTAGAACATAAAAGTGTGAATTAATAAGTGCGTGAAACACATCATGTGAAAGTTTTCAGAAAAAGTGTTTGCTTGAAATGTAATAAATTTTGGAAGTTACTACTACGAAGGTGAAGGAAAACAACGATTATTTTAATAAAATTTTAACAAAAGCATTATACAGGCGATTCTTTATGGATAAGAATCGTAAAGGGTCAAAGTCTACTGAATAAAATAAAATTAAAGGTAATTTCTTTAGACCCTGTGTTACCTTTGCAGCAGAAGCAGCTTTTTGAGCACTCTGAAAAGTTATTAAAAGCGATTTAAATGCTTGACAAACTCAGTATTTTACAAAAATTTTCATTTAAATCATGAAAATTTCAGCAAAGTTGCAAGGAAAATGCTTTAAACAAAACTAAAAAATGCCATAACAAGCACAATTAGCTTGAGCTCACCTTCATTATTTAAGATAAGTTTCCATTATGAACAAAAAATGGTTCAAAAAAGCTGATTTAAAAATATATATTGCAAAAACCAAAAATTAGTTCTAATAAAAAAAGTCGGTATTATTCACAGACACTTATTATAGATCTGTTGTCAAAAATCTAAGTACGGATAGTCCTATAAGATTGCAGTCAGTGTATTTTTTTAAATGTGCAAAAATGTTTTATAATCTTGAAGAAAAACGGTTTAAAAATTAAAAAAAACACACTGTGCATCATGTGGTAGTATGGAAAATGAAAATTAAAAAATTATCGAGAAAAATTGGTGTATTGTGTACTTATAAGAATTTATTTATTGATTAAATAAATGATAAATATAGTAAATTATAATTTAAAGCAAAATTGTAAAAACGATGTTGGGTTTTTGACGAAAATTACTTCTTCTGCCAGTCTGCTTTTTCGGCTTTCTTGGTCTGTGAAAATAAATTGTATCTAAATCTCTCTCTCAAAATATTATTTAGCGATTACAACTCAAGTAATCATAATAACTTATCAAAATTAATATTCAGTTATAATTCAATTGTAATCACTAAACTCAATTTAAAATTATTTTATAATCTAACCAACAGTTTCTGAAAAAAAGTAAAAAACCAAAAACTTCGTTGGCTGCGTGAAGTACCTATTTAAAAAAATCTTAGGTGCCTTCAACTGAAAAAACAAATAACTACCCAAACACATTCTACATACCTCTTTGTCTTCTTCTTCAAGGGTGAATTCCTTCTTCTTCACGACCTTAAGTTGATTACGGAAGTTGAATTCAGCAGCCTTCTTTTGAAGCTTGGCGAATTTGTTTTCGTACTTGGATACTTTCTTAAGGGTGGGCTTGACGCTGAATAAAAAATTATAATGTGTTTTAATATTATTTCATAGAAATACAGAAAATACTTCTTGCAGTGCAGATAAACTTACAATTTGCCTCTGAGGTCATTAACTTGGCTGTTGAGGTCGGAAATCTGTGAAAAATTCAATTATTATTAGTACAAGTGCAACGAGGTGAGTGAATCAATTCTGCTCGTTTTTCCTCAAGGTACAAAAGAGTTATCGTGGATTTGTTTGAATAAATTGATGTAAACAAGCAGTATTGATGACAGATGTGGTTAGGAAACTGGTGCAAAATTACCACAATTTTGTATACAATACATGACAAACTACCTACGCATGCCACAAGAAAATACATAAACTTGGTAAACACAGTTAGTAAAAACAAGAAAATTAAGCTCTAGTAAATTGTATATATAAGCTAGCTACTTCACTACGAAGAACATTGAGAGAACAGAGACGTGGGATGTGGCTTTAGGAGGTAACAAAAAAGGGGTAAAATATTATTGATTAAATTCTATTTACTACATTGGGGATTTATATAATCATCTATGTACAATTCTACAACAAAAATATATACACAATATACAGGTATAGAGAAATATCAAAAATACACATTATTTCTCAAAATCTAAAACATGTAGATAGGTGAAGAGGGACACAGAAAGACGTAACTTAAAAATCCGCTCGATGTGTAAAATATACAAGTTACGAAATTCCTCAGAACAGGATCGATTGACAGGGTGTTGAATGTAGTATAATGTGCTGGTCTTGGGCAGTGTTTCTATCTACAAGCTCTAGTTTGCTTACTAAATGTCAGAATATTGTGTAAAAGTTGCTAATTTCCCCTCAATAACTATAAAACATCATAAAAACCAACCCTAATCACTTGCTTCTTTGTACACAACATTCTATATCTATTTACAAAAATAATTATTCACAAAATTAAAAAATTCTTTAAAAACCAATCCTGAAATGGTAAGGGGGATAACTGAAGAAAAGGGAAAAAGCATGGCACTTCGTCTCAGAAACTGGTAGGTTCCGTATCCATTGTTAATAAGTCTTAAGTATCACTGGCGATTTGGAACGTACGTAAAATTTTACAAAATACCAAAACCAAAAACCGTAAAATTTTCCAAAAGCATGAAGGGCCATACCGTGTATTATGAAGAAAAAGTAGGAAAATTTGCATGGATAAAGCATTAAAGCTGAGTTAGAGAGAAAAAATATACAAAATTTTATTTTCATTTGAAATTATGATTATATATACCTATCAGAGGCAGTTTTATTTGAATATTAAACTTGAAATGTTAGTAGGGGAGTATTTGAACATAGGTAAATAAAAACAAATCGGATATTGAGTTGAAATTGAAATAAAAGTCATGCAAAATGCTGCAAAAGCTGTGGAGTTATTTCAGGACTAGTTCTTAGTTGCAAATTTGTTCCTCAAATATTTCGCATTGATTTACAAGTGAAACAAATTTGCAATTTTCTATAAAATTTAATTAAGTAAACAAAAACCTTATGTATTTACAAATGTATGAATTCAGTTTTTTTTTCAAATGATTGCAGCCCTGGGTGTAACTGATTTTATTTTAGTCATTAGTTTAAATAATGGTGTTATACAGGATGGGATATTACGGCGTAACACTTCATGTCGAATAGGTTTATTATTTTATTTTATTATGTAATCACAAAACGGAGGTATATATTACTAGCATATACCACAGGACTGATTGTATTTTTGGCAAATTAGAAACATCTATGACATAATCTTATTAGGTACCTACATTACTTTTTGTATCACTTATACATTTAGAGATAAAGAAAGGATGATGTTGATGTTGATTTACTCCTATATCGACTAGTTTTGTTGAAACAATTAAAAATGTAAGGTAAAGTATGGTATTTAGAACTAAAGTAGAAATTTTTCACAGGAGTAGCAAAATCAAAGTTGCACATTAAATTACTGTAGGTCTATTAGAAGTTATAAATATTTCCAATTTACTTTCACCATATGAAGATGTATAAATTTTTTTATCATATGTTTATTGAATGTATGATATGAAGCACAAAACAGTGTATAATCACTCTGTATGTAATGTGGTACCTCCCAATCCCGTTTTCGAACTTCGCGTTCCAAATCCCACTTCTGCTCCTCGCAAATATACATGCGGTCATAATAGTCTTTCACTATCTTCTTAAGCTGGCCTAGAATCGGAAACGGAACCAGCAGTCAGCAAAGTTATTATTAGAATATTGCCCGATTACCCTTCACAACCACTAAATTTACATTTACAATGGGACTTGTGCACAGTTACAACAACAAATAATACAAATTGATACAAATCACATACATGTCAGGATGATAGTGCAGAACAAAATTGCGCGCAGACATTTTGGATCAAAAGTATACTTATGCAACAAGAATACACTTATAGTGACCAAGTGGGAGTTGGCTTTTGATTTCCTTTAGAGTTTTGCTAACTCAAGACAGTCAATTTCTGTACTTTTCAAAACCTTTGGAAAATAAAGCCAATTCCCATGGGCTCTAAATTACTAGCTACTGGAATGGTTGTCGCGTTTTTGTAAATTACATATTTTGAGTTTATTTGAAGGAAACAAGAAGAGAGGAGTCCGTCCTGAATGGAAACTATAATTCTAGAATTGTGGAATAATAAATTTTTTGTAACGTATAAACTATGCACAAGCTACTAAAAGTCTTTCAGTGAAATCAATCAAGGAACGGTTGTTGGTTTGGGTATGAACAGTACGAAATTCTCCAAGTCGAGCATAGGAGAATTTAATTTTGTTTTGCAACAATTTGGTCCTAGAAACATTAGCTTTTTGGCAAAAAAATATATACATTGCAGGACAACAAAAACCCAAAGTAACTTTCAAAAATTAATGGCATGGTAATAATTATGCCTTACTATTTTTGACAAGTTACTTCGTTATAAATGCCATTCCATATTTAACAGCGCCCTAAAAAAATAAAAATCACAACTCCTGTGTATCGTGTATAATTTGTACCTCGAATGCTTTAATTCGTTCGATTACTTCTAAATCATATTTATCCCCTTCAAGTTTCGCAATTCTTTGATGATAGGTATGACAAATAGTTTGTAGCTCGGCTAAAAGAAATAATCAATTGTTACCAAAACACAGGGATTGTCAATTAAATTACTTCTGGAACTGTTTGAAATACATAAAAATAATATAGATAATAAGTCCTTTTTTTAACATAAACACTTTCACGTTTTCCTTGTTGAAAGATCAACTAGTGAAAACGTGAAAGCAAATACAATCATGTAAAATCTACTAATAACAATTTGATGATTGTCGTAAAAATTTAATTAAGCCACCTTGAACATATACGTTCCATTTGTCAACTATAGGAAATATGAACAGGACATGGAGGGAGTAAGCGAAGCTAACATGGCAGTAATATAAGCAAAATTTTGGAAAAGTGTGACTGTAAACCAGTGTATTTACAACAACTATAGGAAAAACAAATTCTTGTTATAATATCTAAAGTGTTTTGGTCGTTAGCCAATCGGGAGTAAAATTTAAAAGAAATATTGCTGTGCAAAAGCTCTACGGTGTTTTTTTGTGTGTTATGAACAAATTTTCTATGCATGTGCATGTAACATGCCCTCCAAGGTGCCCATTCTACCTGAAATTCTCTGAATTCCACTTCTTTTTCAAGGTCAAATTTCTTATTTTCAAGTTCACTTATGCGTTTGTGATACTGGTCGCACACCTGTTTTACTGTACCTAAAGTATAGAAGCAGGAATCACGTATCAATATTTGGAAAAAATTTATGTTGCTTCTAATAACATTACGTATACTTTTATACACTTGACAGAACCTCCATTATGTAATTTGAAATCATGAGCATCATGACACATTACCACGATAATTGAATTACTGGGTGGACAAAAAAATATGATTATAGATAATTAGACTTAAGGCCAATTTTATAATCGATGGTTATCCTTAACTGCTAGTTAATTTTTTAGTTATTATCTTGACAATGGTATCTAAGGAAATTTTCTGATAGTTAAGGCTAACCACTGAATGGAAAATTGGGCCTAAAGGTCGGTTCATTCACGTCCAAGTAAATTTAGCTTTGGTAGTTGCTTTAAACTTTTGGACTTAAAATTGAATTGACTCGCATTTTAATTTAACCTATTGCAAAATTCAAATTAAGAGCTATCTAGTATTTAAATTGGAAATATAAAAAATAACTGTGTTTGCTCTACTCTCGGTAGTAAGTATTGCTTAATTTGTAAACAAATGTCATAATTTTTATATCAGTAAAATTAAAATTATTATTGTAGTATTTCTACCATCTTCTTGGAAAATTCGTTTTAGTTTAGAAATTGATATTTTTTCAAAGCAACTTTTCCGCTTGCTGCGTTTACAGTGTAATTTCTGAAAGGATGATAGAAAATATAAAAAGTGGAAAGTGTCTTTACTGACTTCGAAGACTTCTAATTCATCTGTCATCTCTCATTGCAATATCACTTTCTACGAAATAACTATTTCGAAAATTTTTGAATTAATATTTTGGAAACCGGAATTACCTAAGCTTCATTTTCATTTTTCTTTATATTAAATCACACAATTTAGTAAAATAGTAAACTAAATTTTGCTCTGGTATTTCTTCTTAAAAACGTTTTATTGGACCAAGCTACCTAAAATTGCCGATTTTGGAATTAAAAGAAGATTATTTTCTCAAATTTTATGAACAAAGCTTTGTAAAAATCTTTTTAAAAAATTGCGCAGATTTTTTAGCCCACCACAGCAACTTTTCTACAATATCAAATATTCCCCTTTATTGTAATAAATATAGAATGGAATGGAAATATTAATAAAGGGAACTAAAATTTAAAAGTTTTTCTTAAGTTCTTACGTTCATACTTTGTCCATTACGAACCACTTTAATTATAAAAATTAACTGATCAAACGACCTATTAAAAAAATATTAATAATAGTAAAAATTAAAAAACTCTAGCATTTTAAATTTGTATTAAACAGAAACAATTTAGAAATATTCCGTTCTTTCAAGTAATATTTTTTAATATGGTTCTATTCTTCAAAGACTTAAAATATAGAGGGCGATTTGGAATTGCATGTCACAAATTTTTATGATAAAATTAAATAAATTTCTCTACAACCTACAACTTAATTTGTCATTATTAGTTACCTCATCACTTTCAAATGACTCAATCTAACGAATTTTTATTGGATTATACAAATTTCCAAAGGTTAATTATTATTATTCTACAAATAAACCAACCCATCGAAAACTTGTTTTGCTGAAACAAAACTATAAATAAACTTGCAGACGATCAGTTTTTATTTTTGCTTCCATAACACATTGTAACATTTAATTTAAATGTGAATGTCATTTGGCAAAGACATAATGAGTGTTTTGAGCTCAAATCACTCATCCTGCGCTGTTGATGATGGTTCGAGCAAATAAATATTTTGGCAAAGTAACAAATACGAGAAATTATTGGACCAGTAATTAACACTTTGTTCTGTTTTAAACATCGCATTCAGAAAATATATTTAGTTAAGAAGAAATAATAAAGATTATTAGAAAAAAGTGATAGATCTTAATATAGAGAAAAATTGAAAATAATGCTACACACTATAGAAAAAACAAAGACGCGCGCGCACTGCATTCATTCTTCGCAAAAAGAAGACAGACAAAAAGCAAAAAAGCACCAAAAGAGGTACATTTTAAACATTCAAATTACTGAAAAATGGCAAAACCAAATACTTGAGGCGTTTATCATTTTCCAGATGGTAAGAAAATGTTTAAATTGCTGAATGCAGTTTTCGTAATACAGCACATGCAGTATACAGTAAACTGTATAAAGGCCACGTGCACTTGTCACTAAATCTAACCTCCATATCTTTCTTTTTTACTAGATATTCCAAATCATATTTTAAGTCCTCCAATTTCAAAATCCTTTCATAATGGTGCTTGAGAGTACTCTTTAGTTGTTCTATAGAAAATATAGATTATTATCATAGAAAAACAGTAGTTTACATACGATACATGATATAACGACAAAAGGAGATGTTCGGAAAAGTTACGCAGACATAAACATAGTACAAGGAAACAATATCGAAAAGTACTACGGTTACAAATGCCACAATAGTAGCATCCGCAACAAAATACAAGTAAAGCTTTCTTACCTTCATTGGCATCATCGATAAGTTTTGGTTTACCACAACGCTCTTCAATGATGCGCCTTCTTTCAGCAGCTTTACGCTCTTGCTCCTTCTTGAGTTCTTCAGCAGCTTTCTTTCTCAACAACAACTGTAATAATTAATTTGGATATTAGATTAATGAATCAATGCTAGATGGGATGATGACAAACCCTAAGTTTCTTCTTTCTTTCAGGTGTCATGAAACCCTTCTTGGCTTTCTTGGCCTTGGAAGCCTCTTCCATGCGGGCTCTGACCTCAGCCCTTTTGCGTTCAATTTCCATCTGTTTCTTCTTCTTTTCCTGTTAATTCATAATCAAATTGTTATTAATAGTAATGTGAAATTTTATTTTGTGAGGGTAATAAACGGAATATCCTTACACATAACTGAAAAGGTTTTTTAGTGTACAGATATTCTGTTTATTTTTTTGTGGTGTTATCTGCGACGAATTTGAATAGTTATACATGCCTCCTCCAACTTCTTTTTCTGAAAAAGAAAACGTAACAATTAGTATTGGAATTAATATAGAATTACTGTAGGAAATCTCTAAGAATATTTAAGTAATATTTCCTACAATAATTAATTTGGTTTTTAATAAAGGGGGTGGTGTGCACAAAAAACTTTATCAGAGTGTTTCTGTTAGAACAAAAGTAAATATTATAATATCATTTCACAAAAAGGTGTTACTTTATATACAATAGAGGTGCTTAAGTGAGAATGTAAAATAAATGTGGAATTAAATAAACATTCAACTGTGCACATAATTTAAAAAACGAAGACATTGTGGATTATATTAATTTGTGTGATTACCAAATAAGTTAAACAAAATAAAAAGTGTCAGAAGTATGTTAGTTAAGGTTGAAAAAATAGTTAACAAAACCACATAAACTACTTACAAATCAACAATTACAAAAATAGTAATTGTTAAATTCATCTACATAATAAAATGTTACAACCAATAAAATGACTTAAACTGCAATATCTCAAGCGCTTTAATAAATATTCTTTTGCAGACTGCCAATAGTCTTATCAATCAGTAAAAATAAAATATTCTACTGTAAACTAAAACAAATTTAATAATAAACCAACTAAAAGCTTCATTTTTGTTTGTTCTACTAATTGTCAATTTTAGTAGCAACATAATTATCGCTCAAAAATCCAATATCTACTAAACTCAAATCAAAATTGTTGCCTACGATTTCTACAATAAACTTGTTATGTTATAGTTAATTAAAACCCATGCCTTTGATATTTACCTTTTAAAGTTAGAAGAAGACAGTCCTCAAGTTTTATACTGTTGATCAACCATGAAAAGAAAAAATTTGTGGTTAGAATAAAAATTTATTTTATTATTATGAAAGGGGATTTAATTAAGGTTGACACTTACCTAACCTCATCGTCCGCCATGGTGAAGGTTTGTGTTGTTCTGAAAAAATTAGAAAAATATAATAAATGAATCTGCAACATTTGTGTAAGTACCTACTACAAAAATTACAAAAGTAATCATTATAATTGTAAGGGTTTCTGGAGCAATATGAAAAAAAAACGTTGTTGGAACCTAGACCTAGATGTAACCATATTATCTTTTTAGATTGCAAATGGTGAATGATACAAGAGAAGAAAGATATTTTTAAGGATAATACAAAGAAACTAGTGCATCTAAATTATTAAAAGATATCTAAGATCCATTTCAACTCTAGGAGGTCAATTTTTGATAAATTCCATAAAATTTTAGAATCAGAATCTGGGAACAATCTACACAGTTGGTGTAAATATAATTGGAAATGTGACATGTGCCCAATGATAACTTCAGGAAGGTCCTTCATAATTTATTTCAGTTTGCGCGTTAAAATTTTTGGTGCTCAACATAGATTTAGATTGTGATTATAACCACCATTCTATTTATGTACTGCACTGATTATATATTATCATTATCAGAAAAAGAATAAGCGAATTTACCTCAAGTTATCAAAAATTAAAATAAACAAAAAGTTGCCGATAGGTATTGAATAGTCAGTACATCTCAGATAATCAGTTATATTTGAGTACATTTATATTACATCTAACTAATCTCTAATGTCAACTTAAAAATGCACATAATGATTGAGTTAATCTGTATTAAAAATCTCGGGGTTTTGTAGATTTATCAAATTGATTTTGTTGCCATTTATATTTATGACCTAATCATAAGTGTAAATTGTAAAATAAAATAAATTTTTGTATATCAATATAAAATGATCTATACTTAGATAAATTACGTTTTTTCTATAGCAAATGTTAAAGTGTGCTTTTATCAACTCAAAATAGTAGATAAAGTAGCACTTTAACCGCAAGGGTAGATAAAGTGGCACTTTATCCGCAAGGGTAGATAAAAAAATTTAATTTTTTCGAAATGAATGAATTAAAACGTATTACTGTTGATTTTGACACCATAGTGGCAACTCATAATAGTCACTGACATTTTAAATTGTCATTGATAATAATTTAATTTGTAAGTAGTTTTTTTTTTATAATTGGTTTTTCTTTAACATTTGCTATAGCAAAAAATTTTGTATTATACACGACGATAACATTTTATTATCTACTCGAGCTTATTAGCGTCTCGGCAGATGCCTCGACGCTAAAATCGCTCTCTAAGATAAAGTACAATGTTATCGTCTTGTATAATAAATTACTATATTATCTCTGGGTTAATTTTTGTTTAAACATTTACATTTGTTAACCAAATATTATATGATTTGTACCCTGATTTTTCTCGAGAAGAGATACATAATACACAGAGTAGAGGGTACAGAAGTTAAATTTTGAAAAATTAAAATTTGCTTGACCAAAATTTTTTTAGTAAGTCCACGAATTATAAGTTGGAAACATTATAGTACAAAATCTATAAATACTAGTAAAAGCACATTAGTTAATCACTCATAAGAATATGCAAATGTTATTACAATCACAAAAATCACATTTTAAGGGGCTAATTTGTATATCTGTGACGTCACAGTGGTAAGTGTATAATACGAATATGTAACGTAAGTTAGTCACTGCGCCATTTTTGTGGTAATTTTTTTAGGTCGTGATTGAAAGAAAAGTTTTTATTAAAGAATATTGAAAAATGTTTTCAATTTTATTCAAGTTTATAAATTTTTGAGTGGGAGAATGCATTAGCCTATTAACTTTTTTCTATTCTTAAGAAATACTAACTATATCTATAGGTAGGTACTATAATTTTTCATTATGTAGAAAAAATTCAGATATAACTTTTTTAATATTCTGAAAGAAAAAAATATATGAAGCATTGCTTTGATGCTACAATTTTATATTTATACAATATTATGTAGGTAGGTATACTAATGTATCTTGAAATCCCCAAAATATTGTTAATCACCTACTTTAACAACTAAGACTTTTGTCACTACTATAGCATATTATATTAATACCATGTCCTCATGTCATACGTAGCTGCAAACGCACTTTCTTTTAAAAAATCTACAAATTTATGAAGCCCTTATTTTGTTTTGCAGTGATAATTACGTATTCTCCCTGAATTTATATTCGCCTTAAATGTTGTCTATGCAGTAGAGTATTTTGGTATCTTAATAGATCAAAGGCTTATTAATAGAAGCATTGGCAATGATTCAAAATAACTCGACTGGCGGACCCCTCTCCTAATTTGGTTCATGGAAACTTTGTACAATTTTGCTCATGTTACACTTAGACGTAAGCTGGCACGGAAATACGTCGTGATTCTAAATTAATTCTGAAAAAATATTTAGGTTATGGCGATTACGGTCCATAAACTTTCTCAATTTTTCAGTAACCGTTTATGTTATCGTATTTAAATGGGGGTAAATACGAATATCTACACTAATATACAAATTATATCACGTGATTAAATATTTTTGTGATCCTAAAAAAATAATTTGACTAATAACTTTAGAAAAATATTTCCTTTTAAATCCAAGCTCTATATAAGAGAGCACAACCAACTCGAACAAAATCGACTACGAGTTTTACCACTTGAGTTGAAGCACAAGAAGACGGACTTATTTTACAACAAATAATTATTACTCCTTGAACATTGGCACTAGACACTTCACTGCACTTTTTTTGTTAAATTTTCAGGACCTTCAGAGGTTACATAAGACAATTTTGACATACCTGTTTCTACGATGGAAAACTGTGAGCAGCCAACAAGAAGACCCTGTGCTGACTGTTGGAAATTGTCCTGTTAGATTTTTAGTTTAACGTCTGCAATCCCCCCCTCGGCCCACATATAGCGTCGTGGCGTCGACCATTTAGGAAGTGGAGGAGTGGTGGTCTCTATACCTCGTTACGAAAATAGATTTAGTGATTCGATACCTAGTCCAAGTTTTGTCAAAAACATGCGATAGTGGTTTTCTTTTTGTATAGGTTTTCTGGGAAGAAGCACTAGGTTTGTTAGTGATTTGTAAATTAGGTACTTCCGTGTAGTGTGTAGTGTTAAAAAAATATTAAAAATACCAGAAAATTAGAAATATTCGATTTACTTTGCTTAATATTACAAAATAAATAATGAATTGGAAATCTACGAAAATTCGTTTAATGATTATAAATCCCTCTCCCGTTGTTTTAGTAACAGATTTAGAACCGAGTACCTGTTTTTATTTTATTTCCATTAAGAGGGCTCAAGGAGTACCTACTGGAAGCAGTACGACGGTGTCTAGAGTAACAACATTTTTGAAACCGAGAAAGGCTCTAAACAATAAAATATTTCTAAAAATATGTACCTGTTTTGCTATTTAAATTAAAATTTCATATGAGAGAGTTTTGAAGATTAAATTATTTCAATTAATTTGTATGTTATGCTGCTTTAGTAATTTTTTTGCCAGGGATCTCGCAAAATATAATTATAGTACTTTTTCTGAACATTACAATTTAGGAGATTGTTAAAAAATTGCGAGTATGATTCGCCTTCTAATTTACTAATGTAGTAGTAATAATGGAGATACAGGGAAATGAACGAAATATTTTTAGATCCAATTTTTTCTATATTAAAAAATGCACTTAAGAAGATTTAAGATTTTTGTATAAATTGTAAATTCACATCAGCACCGATTGAAGTTTTACCATCATAAGTGATTTTTTATTTGATATTTTCAATTTTTTTCATACTTACATATTATATAAGTTTCATTTGAAAATTGGTTTTATTTTTAATAAAAACATTATACTTTACTAGGGAGCCAGGAATCATTAGGTACCTATAATGATCATTTTGATGATTTTTTAGAAGAAATCTTGGCGCAGAGTTAAGTTTATAGAGTGAGATACTTTTTATTTGAAACTAAAATAAATCTAAATTTTAAAAATCTCAATAAGAAAATTCCAAGTCACAATACCTACAAATACAAATTTTTATTTTTAGTAGATACTTTTTATTTTAATTGCTTTAAGTCACAATATAAAAAATGACCTATGAAAATTTTGAACTTGATTATACGGATTTAGGCGCAATAAATCGACATATAATCAGCTGTTAAAATAACAGGTGCTGAAAATATTAGTTAAGTTTTAAAAAAATCTTATGCGTGTAAACAATGTCTAAAATTAAAGATATTTTAAAATAGTTACTATGTACACATATAAAATTCTTCAAATTAAAGCAATTAACTCATGAAATCATATAATAATAATTATTGTTTATTACATAAATAAGAATGCTCTTTTTTACAATACTATAATAAAAAAATCCTAACTCTCTTTATGTAAAATGGAAATCTTTAAAACTGTGTCGCGTAGGAAGTCCTGAAACCGCAAGATGGCAGTGAAACCTCCTGAAATTGACTGTAAACTAGTAGAGTTCTATTTTAGCTCTCATTTTTCCAATATGTGTTATACTCTGGTGAGGAAAACTGAAACTAATCCAAGGTAATATCCTGGGTCGTTGACCCTAATTATAAACAAATATTATTGTACTGTATTACAACATTGTAACACTTTTTTTTGTTGCAATATATAAAATATAATTATTTTATTTTATTAAAAGTTGATATAATACTGAGAATTATTTGAAACCATGAAACTTTTATATTGCCCTACTTTAAAAATTTGACCAAGTTCTAGTTCTAAATTCACTTTTCAACTATAAATTAACTGAAAAAAGATAATTATTGTTGAAATTGAATTGTTACCCTAATTTACAAAAAAAATATTGACAACATTTTATGAAATAAATATATACGCATATGCCCATTCAGAATTTTCAGGATTATTTACAGAATGCATGTAGCCAGAAATAGCTGACCTATATAACCCTAAGCCGTGACTGGGCTATGACGTCATTGGCGTTGTCATGCCAACAGGTTAACAGCAGTGTTTAAATTCACATCTTTAGCTTCTGCATTACTTGTATTAGGGTAAATTTATTTTAAATTAATTTATACAATATAATTTGTGGTCTAATAGTTAAGAAAACAGGGACGAAACCGTTGGAATCGTTGAAACCGTTGAAGGAAGTCCAAGAGAGAGTTTTAAACTATTTTGTGAATGAATCACACAGCTTTAGGTAGGGTCATAACATAAGTAGGTAATCATGAGCAGGAAAATGGAACGCACTGCAGGAGGAACCAATAAGCTTTAAAAAATAATATGTATACTGTATACACTTATACAGGTTGTTGCAGAACTCTTATTGACAAGTTTGTCTGCAAAATCTGCACGATCAGCTTTTTAAAGAAATTTGTAGAGCGAATGGTTGCAAAGATATAATCGATAAAAAGGTTCAATCAGATTTAATATCCTAATTATTTAAACAAATAAACTACACATTGTGATGTGTTACTACGAAACTTTCAACAAAAGACTTACCAACTTAGTAGTTAAAATTAGATTGGTCAACATCAATTAGCTCCTTAAAGTTTAATGCTCTACAATTACTAAATACAGTAGAACCTCTATAACTCGAACCTCCACAACTCGAAGTTCTCTATAAGTCGAAGTTTGCTTTATTTCCCTGTAGGTACATTTTCTATATTATACAATGAATTTTTGACCTCTCTAACTCGAAATTTCTATAACTCGAACTAATTTCGCGGTCCTTTGAAATTCGAGTTATAGAGGTTCCACTGTAATTAAATAAAGAAAAGTGGTTCTAACTCTACAGGAAAAATCAAACGAAGTCAGATCTGGAAGGCTTACCGGTCATTCTAGAGCATCTCTCCTACCCGTCCATTTTCCGGGACACCGGGGAATTTACGAACCAGTCAATATGGATAATGCATACTGTGAGGTCCTTCATCTTCTTGGATATCTCCTTCTACTTTGACTAGCTTTTCTAAAGTCTATAATACATGAATCAATTTCATTTTTTAATAGGTTTAAATACAATTTGGACACTCATATTTTCCTTAATAAAAATCGGCCCAGTGATGTCATCCTTAAAAATTACAACCTCCACATTAATATTTTGAGGAAGATGACTTAGTTTAACTCTGAGCATAATAATTTCGAAAAATGTGCAGATCTTTCCTGTACGTAGCTTACAATATTGTGTATTCAATGGAGATGAAAATAACAATAAAGAATTTTTTTGCGTATATCTTGCGATTACAGTAGAAATGATGATTTTCGTAATGGAATCTTTTTCAGATAAAATATTTTTATCTCTATTTCCTGTAAACGGATGGAGTAAATTAATATTTTTACATGGATACTATTTGGGTGAGGATCTTTTTCAATTTTTTAAAAATGTCACAAGGATCCTAGTTGAAATTTCGAAGTAGCTTTAGCTGAAGTAAAAGGGAGCAAATTAAAATTTAAAAATGTTTTAAATTTCGTCTTTCATATCTACATAAATCAACGTGTTATTTTTTAAATTAAAATTTCCTCAATTCGATAGTTTTAAGCAGGAAGACTAAAAAGAGGAGATCGAACTCACTTGGAAAAGGAAGGCCGATATACGGCGACAGTTCCCCTCACATGACAGATGCGCAGTACAGCAATTTGAGAACAGGGCACACATGACGAGTGGCGATTGAGAGCTATCGCCGCATAGCGTCCCATCGCTGTGTACCGTGTACCTACAGGGCAACATGGGAAGTTTGCTCTCCTGTTTCTAGTCTTCTTTGTTTTGAGGCTAGCTAATTTTGAAATGAACAATGTAATAATCACGTAAATGTAAATCCATAAAAGTATCCTTCAAATTGTACAAATTAACAAAAACTTATCTTAGGCAATATCACTACCAGCAATTTATTTCTTATGAATTTTTTACCAATATTTGACTTGCTCTTTTGCTCTATATAACAAATTGCGTCACTATTACATAATATATTAATTTAGAATAAATAACTTACTAAAAATATTATCTTACCCTTTAACATCTACCATTTATTATGAAACAGTGTTTAGCTTTTAAAATTTGTCCAATAAATATGACCTACGTATGTTTTTCTCAGTTACCTATCTGAAAGGGTTTAAAATGCAAGGGGTTATAGGCATGGAAAATATTTATAGCTTAGTTTTTCCTTGATATGTCATTACATTACATGCCAAAAACATCTATGCTTATTATTGTTATTATGTTTCCTTCAGTCGCAGGTCTGTTTTTCGTAATCTGTTTATTTATATTTCACACCACAGAACTTTAATGGTGTTGACCTTTACCGCCTATACTTTTCTGTATTTCAAATAATGTGACAAGAATAATATATTAAATCAACTACAATTAATTACATGTAGATAATTATATCTACGGATAAATTTGCTTCACATACACTGGTTAAAAATAGGCGATTCTTAAGACATGCAATTTTCTAAAACTCGTAGTTGCGGGCCTCGGCCTACGGCCTCTGCTCGCAAACCCTACTCGCACTCGCAAAACTCTAGTTTCAAGGCTAGTTATACAAATTACTATTATTATAAGATTGTGCTAGCTAGTGGCGGATCGTCAGGGGAGGCAGTGCCTACTCTATGGACATTAATTTATTTTATTTTTATTTTACAAATGTGTTTTTTCAATTTCTTAAAATATAGATACTAAATAGATCTAATTTAACAACTTTTACAGATAAATATTTTGAATCAGAATTTGAATTAACCGCCACCCTGTTGAAATGCTCGAAATATTCGTTAACTTCTCTCATCTATGGTTCTACAGTGAGTTTTTTTTATCAGTGTCCATACCGATTTACATGGTAAAATATTTAACTCGTGTTAATGGTTTTTCTACTGCGAATTTCAAAATGATTTTTGGCACATTATTAGTTTGCATCTTTTTTTACATATTCTAGTAGTTTTTAAAATGTCAAGAATAAAATTAATTTATTTAAAAGGGAAAATAGTTACATAATTTTAGCTCATTTTCACATTAAAATTTATTAAGTTAGGAGGCTTTGTCCATCACGGACAAGCAAATAAATAATCCAAAGCTCTCAATAAAATGACAAAAAAATACCCAAATGTTGTTAATTTCAATGTTCAAACTGTCTACCATAAGAAGTCGCTACACAGTAACCTTTTGAAAGTCTTTCACACTTAATTAAAACATGCAAATGAAGTGACAGCTTTGAATTATTTATTTGGTTGTCAGTGGACAAAGCCTCCTAACTTACTAAATTTTAATGTGAAAACTAGCTAAAATCATGTAATTATTTTCCCTTTTAAATAAATAAATTTTACTTTTTACATTTTAAAAACTACTAGAAGATGTAAAAAAAGATGCAAACTAACAGTGTGCCAAAAATCATTTTGAAATTCGCAGTAGAAAAACCATTAACACGAGTTAAAGATTTTACCATGTAAATCCCTATGGGGACAGTTAAAAAAACTCAGTGTATAGGTACCACTTACGACTCGAATCGCACTTCTGCCTGTGGTGTTGTCACTCACACTCGCACTTGCGCTCTGGGCTGTGAGGCGCTCCTTGATTTTATTTTTAAACACGAAACTGTGAAGAACATATGTTACGATTGTTACGCTTGCGTTTTAGTTACTACTACTATTTTTTGTCATTGCACATTCAAGTTGGAGGCAAAAACACCTTTTTTTAAACACGTAAGAATCTGTTGTGAACAAGGAACAAGCGTTTACGCCTGCGTTTTTTATGTAACAGTTGTTGTTTGTTTGTGTGTCTGTGTGTGCAAGTATGAGGTGAAACAGGTTAGGTATTTGTGTTTTTTTTGTGTGCAAACAAAAGTTAATTCTTAAAATGGAAGGGGAGGGAAGTGACACTGTAACAAATATTAAAAATTGTGAAGACATTGTTGACTTTTTAATAAAATTTAAATTTAATCGACTGTGTTACGATGATAAATTGTTCGTCAAAGATTTAGAGGTTCCTCATCCAGACCTAAGTAAGTATTTAATTAATCAGGGTAAACCGCCTAGTAGTTTTGTTAATCATTGGTACAGTAAATGTAAATGGTTAACGGGTAGTTTCATTAAAAAAAATTGTTTTGTTGGCCATGTGTTTTATTTTCAATTCGGAGTGAAGAAGTTTGGTCAAAATTTGGCTGTGACTGCCTGAAAAATTTAGGTCGCTCGATTGAGAGACATTCAAAAAGTCAATGGCGTATTAGATCTATGTGTAAATTACAACTTGTAGGCAAACAAAATAATAATAACCGTCCTAGATTCAGCTCGTCAAATCGAAATTCAAAGATTTAATGATTCAGTAAGAAAAAATAGAGAAATTTTAAACAGATTAATCGATATTTGTATCTTTCTTTGCAACCAAGAGTTTGTATTTAGTAGGTACTTATGTAAAATATTTTTCTGCACAAGTAGAGCTCCTTTTCCTAAATTTCATAAAAACATGATAAAAAACTTTCCTATTAAGGCAACCAGGCATGGGATGTGAGCAAGATTATTAAGCAAAAAGTACCCTTAAAAAGGATGACCTTGAACCACGAAAAAAAATTTCCCTGTGGTGCTTTTAGGCTCGCTACCCTCGCATCTTTTTTAACTGCCTCCCCCGACTAAATGACTACGAGCCGCCACTAGTGCTAGGCTATGATCACTTAAAAGAGATTTTACTAAGTTCTGGTCTTGTTTAAATAAAGGTTTTTTGCATGATTCTTAAAAAAAATACCTAGAGTATCGGCGCCTTTTTTGAAATTTTATTGAGACGATAAAAGAAAATTCTCATTTTTTATAAATTTCAAATTAACGACACTGATACCTTATTTAAATATTATAATAAGAATTGGACAAAAATTCCATTAAAATAACTTGAAAAATAAGGCCAGCATTTTACAAAAGTTTTTTGCGAAATGGACCCTTATAAGAAAAATGTATGTCCAGTTATTTTATCCCTATGTGCAAATTTTCGCAACAAAAATGTGAGTTAATCGCATTCCGGTCGTGATATTCAATTTATTCTATAAATGGTTTAAAAAATGATATATGTATTAATATTGCGTTTTATGATAATTAAACTGATTTTCTATGTATTTTAATTATATCCATAAAAAATGTAGTAAAATATAATAAATAAGTAGAAGTGTATTGTATTAAGACGCAAAAATGTTCGTATATGAATTATGTATTAGTTCTCCATTTTTGAGAAAATAATGTTAAATCTCGTGTTAAATAAAAATTATTGTTCTTGTACTAAATAATTTATAAATATGGCGAATGCGCCAGTGTTAGTGAAGGTTCTAATTTGAAAATAATAGAAAAACTTCGTCTTGAACTTGTAATAAATTGAATTTATTAATTTTGATCTAAAATTTGTTCTCTATTTAAGAAATAATACGAATTTTAAAAATTTAATTAAAGATATACTCATATAGTCCAATTGACTATACTATACTGAGAAAACGATTAGGTTATAATAACCAAGATTTGTATGAATATAGAGAACCAAATATTATATTAATATAACCAAAATATTTGTTTGGTGAATATCATGACAATAAAATTACCAAAGATTTTTTTAGTCCAACATTCTTGTATGTTTATAGTTAGTTAGCTACCTAGAGAATACTATAGATATTTTTACTAAACAAATACTTTGATTATATTGACACAATATTTGGTTCTCTATATTCATGCAAACCTTTGGATATTAAGACCAAATCGTTTTCTCTGTGTACTAGGGAAGAAAATTACCACCGCGCGAAAGGCGGCGCTAGTGTTTCAAAACAAATATGGCCGCCGTCAGGGACAAAATAACATTGTCGACATTGAAACTTTTCATTTTTATTAAATCTAATAGCATTCAAGAGGTGCAAATGTTGAATTTGTCGGTGGAGAAACTGTAATTACGCGAACGCAACGCCCAGCAAGAGTAATATGAAAGAAGGTCAAGAAGTCATACATTCTGGATTGATTATTATGTGCGGTGTCAGTGAACGTCCATAAAATAAAATAAAATAATAGAAGTATTATTTTAAGGACACAGACACCCGAACCGCATATTGTCACTGGGATCTTAATTATTGTCCCTTGAGGCGGCCAACTTTAATAGTTCGCGCGGTGTCTGCATGATATTTTTAAAGTCTCAATAGTATCGAATAGGCTACAGTAGACCTCGACTAAATTATACGATCACCAAATATTTTTACACTGCTGAAAAATAGCGCTTTGAAAAAGTATCATATGTGGAATTAATTCTGAATACCTTTAAACAAAATATATCTAATATTAGTAATATTCTAGATTTTGAGTATATGTTCTATTTATAATCAAAGAGAATATTCTCAAGATAAGCATTTCCAAGAGCCTTACATGTGGAGAAATCAGAATAAAAAAATACATTTTATTTGATTTTTACTTGATCGGATTTTGAAGAGAAATATTAAATTTTTATTTTTCTTCCGGTTTTCGAAAAATTATTGAAAATAAAAAAAAAAATGTTTGAGAATCACCAGTTAAATTTTGACAAAGTATTAAGCTCATATTAAACATCTTAATTTTGAATCGAAAGAATAAAACGTTTCTTTTTCTTCGGGTTAACAAAAAATTATTAGAAATTAAAAATACTTTAAGAACCATCAGTGTCATGAATGGAATAGTTTTATGCTATATCTAGTCAGATTTTCATCATCTTTACCCCTTTTATATTATATTTTATCTTGTTTAAGAAACTGGTTATAAGGTTTTAAGATTGAAGAAATTCTGCTTTAGCTTTAGTTAAAAAGCTTCACAGCTAAATCAAGCTTTAAAAACACGGTACAGTAGAGCAGAATATGACTAATACTCTTTTTTTATAATTTTTCATTAATTACATATTTAGAAATATATCAATCACACGGACCACGATTATTAACCTCGAAAATATTTTATTTTATATTTTAAAAGTATTCTACATATGTAACAGTTTATTATTTTACAGTCGCTAAATAATAGTTAATATTCCGTTACACGTTAATTAAACTTGTTTTATTGAATAAAAAACGGCCTGAACCGGAGCTGTAGCGCTTGTTATAGCTGAAAATATATAAATAGATATTTGATTCATAAAACGGCATCAGCTAGCTGAAGCGCGAAAGCAAAGAGGAGAACCGGGCTAGCTATTCACCCAAAAAGCCAGAATGAATCCTGTGCAACGTCCTCGAACCTGCTATCCAGGACATCGCACCCTGTTTGACCCACTTTCTCCCTCCACACCACATCAATGACATCACACTGACGTCATTCCAGATGTAGGACAATTTCATTCTAAAATATCGGGATAGCTAGGCCCTCAATTAATTTGCTTTATGGTACTTTACAGCTATTGATTTTGAGGGTTTAATATTATTATAAGGGAACGTTTAAACAAAATTGTGGTTGGGTCGTTTACTATGGCAATATTACTAAGATGTGGTGAATGTTAGAAAAATTGTTGAAATATATGAAAGTTCAATATAGGTGAAAATTCGTTACATCTAACACAAGACAAAGGAATTATTTTAAATATATTTTTTTATTTTTTACGACAATTTTATATTATAGAAATATTATTTCATTATTGTCAATTTTTTATTAAAATATAGGTAACATATTCACATCAGATGTAGGTACGTCTGAATATTTATAAATAGCAATTTTTTTTAATTGCTGATGGATCTAAGTCATGCTTGTCTGAAACTTATGCACAAACACAAAATTTTAAAAAAGTATACTTACTTTTTATATCGATGCGCATGGTGCTTTCTATCGAAGTGAAACAAACAGAGCAGTTAATGAGTTGGTTGTGCCTGCCCACTGAAGCATCCTCTCTTGATTCACTTTGCTCTGATACAAAAATTCTTTGTATTAATGTTTCGCCCTTAAAAATTCATGGTAGACCGATGGGAAATGTTAAATATTTTGAATATCACTGTACATTATATTGTTTATTTAAAGAAGTCATGATATTAAAGCTTTATGTTAAATTTGTTTCATTTTTTGTTAATCTTAACTAAGATTTAGCACATAAATTTAAATTTTAATTAGAATAAGAGTTTGAGTTTATGTTTTTATTTTGGGGCAACATCTTACCATTTATACATAAGGGAGGTAAGTAATATTTACCAGTCGACGACGAGTTTCCGAAGTGGATAAGGCAGCAAGACTTGCCTGTGTACTTTACTACCGGAAAAGTCAAAGAAACGGTACGAATTATGATATAAATTATTCAAATATTGGTGCCAAACTAAGAACACCACTGGGGAAACCGCACTGTTGACATATTTTTTGGAAAAATCTTCAAGAATGAAATCACCAGCAAGTTTCCGGTGTGAATATTCCACCTTAAAAATCACAAGTTTTATAAATGAAAGCATTGGTATATCCATCAAATATCCAAAATAAGTAGCTTTCACAAATTAATAACGTCTCTAGGGACGTAAGTGAAGCTCCTTACGTCCCGTTGTCAATAACAACCGATAATATTTTTTTCGTAAAATGAAATATGTACTAGCAACTAGGAAGTGAATTTTTAACATTTAAATATTTACATAGATTACATGTTCGAATGAAATTCTGGATTTCCGTTATTATATCTTTCGTAGATAAAGTAGCTTTTAACGGACATAATGATAATTTTAATTATTATTTAAATAACAACTACTGATTGATTAAGAATTTCAGACGAAACCCCCGAAGACCCAAAAATTTACATTTTTTTCCTTACTTTTGAAATTATATTTTTCAAAATATCTCAATACATACAATATATTTACATCGATGTTTGAAATTTTGTCGCCTTAGATTTAAACTAACATTATTGACATTAATTTTTTTCTTCCTTCATTTTTGATCATACAAGAAGTATACTCTGCCACCATTAAGAAAAATACGAAATATTTTAAAAATCCGCCCTAAACACGTGATAGATGTGGCTCTGACGTCAGCGCTACATACCCCTTCTTATATTTAGGAAACAGGGGCACAAAATCTCCAATTTTTTTGCAAACTTAATATAATATCTGACGCAATATGAAAAACAATACGTATCGGTATCTACCAGAGGCAATTGAAAAACTCGTTAATAATTTTTCAATTATAATTAAATTGGTACATTGATGCAAGAACTCACGGCAAACGGTATATTGAACTGCAGGTCATAGACCCAGCTTAGGCTCCCCCTTATTTGACCCACTTCTCCCACTTTGACACAGTTTGCAACAAGTATTGACGCACCCTGCCCCACTCTTTGTTCGTTATGACGTCATTGCGTCTCCTTACCCTCTAGGAAAGAGGGTGATGCATCTTTGTTTGCTTTATATTGTCCATATTGGTTATTAACTTAATGTAGGGAAAGGGAGTAGTTAGTTTTCAAGTCACTGATGTGTAAAAAAAGTTAAAGTAGGTTCATGGTACCTGTCATAAAATTTTAAATGTTTGGTTAGGAACGCCTTGGCTGGACTCTTTGTTCAATGAAGGTAAAAAAGGATTTCAGGAAAATTTGTTTAAATGTTTCTAGTAGGAACTACTTCACAGGCGAATGTTTTTTTAATACATAATTTCCTCAATAAACTAATTTACTAATAGATAGATATCTAAGATGTCATCATAATTTTCTACTATCATAAACAACTTTACCCTGGACTTCAGCAAATTAATCTTATTAATAAGTTCCCAAGAATATCCAAACATTGCTTTATGACAATGTACCCAAAAAATTCATTGAGAATATCCGCAAAAAATGTATTAAAGCAACAAAAAAAATGCTGCAGTGTTCCTGCTACATTAAGCAGGATGGAAGAGAGGATGGCTGATATTCGTGCAAATATTATGACCCTGCCTGGCACGTGAGAGTTGACAATCAATGTAATGACGTCAGACTACCGCCGACCAATCGCCGTTTAGATCCATTCACTGGTATGAACCGTGCTTGTTACAGATTCATCTCTGGCTTTAACTTTACTTCAGTATCGCGTCGAACATTCAAAGCTTCAGCAGTGAGCTTTGTGCTTACAAGGAGCTTGCCACGCGGCCACTATAAACATTTGGAAAATTTTTTTCTATATCATTAATTTTATTGGCTGGTGATTAATTATGGATTTTTATTGGTAAAAGTGATGGGTCCAGGAAATTCTATTGAGTTGTAATTTTAAATTTATTTATTAAAATATTTTTTTGCCAAAGATGCTGATGTTCCAATGTGTAAGTTAATTGTTCCAATAATATTAGGTACATATTTTAAAAAAGCATGTTTGAATGTTAGTTTCTTGTTATTAGTTGTTTACTTGTTTATTGTATTTTATATAAATAATAAATGAACTGTTATATTTTATTTCGTTTTTCTTTATTTCTACACAGTAATTGAATTTATGAGTTTGTACCGAGGTTTAGAAGCTTCTGAAACTTATAACTTCAAAATTGGCGGATGCGCCGGTTAAAATTTTATTCTAAGCTGCAAACATTTGTGATATTTAATTAAGTACGCTTCCATAAGTTGTTCTTATTTTGTATAATTAAAAACAAAAAAATAATATAAAAATGTGATAGCAATTAGATATCAAAATGCTACTATTAATGTTAATTATTCCAATTTCATTAATCTGCGATTAAAACTTTCCTGAAAAATTCTATAGCAAAAAATATGACCCTTTATTATCATATGCAATTGCTAGTTAATTTCTTTGTACAACAGACATTTATTTATTAAATTATAAAAAATCATGAATATACGTTATTTCACAAACACAAACTATAAATTTATAATATTGCTCTTATTTTCACAAACATTTAAATTTTGTAGCTTAAAAATAAAAAAACATTTTTAAAATCGTGTTATATATGTATAGGGTTAGTCAGATATACAGGGTGTTAAATAAATAAACCGTAATCTTTGAAGAGATAAGAAGAGACACATAAGAAGAAAAAACATTTTTTTAGCTAATATGTTTTCATTTGAGCTGCAGGATATGTTAAGTCGGAATAAATAAAATTAAATAAATAAATTAAATAAATAAGAAAACATACGAAAGTCAAATTTGAGGAATTGTTCCATAGGCGGGGTAAATGTTTAAAATGTGTACTCCTATTATGTAACTCAATTTAAAACTGCTTTAAAATACTTCACATAGAATTTTTACTGTAACTAAACTATTTTAGCACAACTTGCTTCAAATTAGGTCATTTTCGTGTTTCTGTACATAGATGGTTGCTCAACTAACACAATTTGACTTTTATTGGCCCAATACGCAAACCAAGAAGAACCATTACTTTTACTAATTGTATAGAAAACATTTTTTTGATTAAATATTATTGCTTCTAATTTTAGAAAAGAGTAAGTGTGGTACTAATGATAGATGATCGGAAATTTGCTGTATTATTGATTATTCTTTACTAAAAAACGGCATATACTAGACAAAAATTTTAAAATAAAAGGAAAATTTAAATTTAATTTTAAAATTAATAATAATTTAGGCCCGATTGTTCCTAATAGGTATGTATTAGATACAGTTAAAGGGTATATCATAAATAAAATTTCTATAAATACAGGGTGTCCCAGTTTATATCGTCAGGATTTCACCAGTCGATAGTTTAGCGAATATTAAAGGTGGTTTGTCTAATAAACTATGGTCGAATGTTGCTTCCTTTTTGATGTACAGGGCATTAAAGAAAATAAATTATTTTAAATAATTTGCAATAAATCAATAACAAAAAAAGTTAGTCCTCTGAAATTTTGCATAGATCTTTTTTTGTATTCTCTTATTAATAGTGGTTGCAATTATTTTATTTAAAACACAGAGGCGTGCGTACGGGTTTCTTCAAAAACATTTTATTGAATAAAACGGACACCACTGGTTTTTTTTTGCAGCACCAATATGCAGAGAATATTTTCCATTCAATTTAGAAACTTTTTTGTATCTTACAATTTCTAGATTTCCGAAAAAAGCATCAGTACAAAGTTGTAGAGAAAAATATTTCCTACAACTTTCCTTTTAATATTTTTTTGATATTGTCAATATTTAAAAAGATATTCAACAAATAAGTTGCAAATTTTAGGGAGATTTTTCTCTAGTTAGGTACTACTTACTACTACTACTTACTACTCTTTCTCCAAAATTTTCAACTTATTTGTTGAATAACTTTTTAAATATCGACAATATCAAAAAAAGTTTAAAAGATAAGTTGTAGGAAATATTTTTCTTTACAACTTTGTACTGACTGTTTTTTTCGAAAATTTAATAGGAAAAAAGTTATTCAATAAAAAAAAATCCAACCCTTAATAGGGATGTTGCATTTTTTTTAAATCCCGTTTTTTTTTGTTAGAAATGTAAAACGACTATATTAATAATACTCTACATAAAAAATAATTTTTTGTACTCAATATTTGTACATAAAAAAACGATTATAAATTCTCCCTTATTTACTGTACTATTAAGTTATTTTGAGTTACGTTATCAGAAAATTATAAGATACGAAACAGTTTCTAAATTGAATGGAAAATACTCTTTGCATATTGGTGCTGCAAAAAAACCAGTGGCGTACGTTTTATTCAATAAAATGTTTTCGAAGAAACCCGTACGCACGCACCTAAAATAATTGCAACCACTATTATCTAATAAGAGAATACAAAAAAAAAAGATCTAGGCAAAATTTCAGAAAGCTAACTTTTTTAGTTATTGATTTATAGCAAATTATTTAAAATGATTTATTTTCTTTAATGTCCTGTACTTCAAAGAGGAAGCAACATTCGACCATAGTTTATTAGACAAACCACCTTTAATTTTCGCTAAACTATCGACTGGTGAAATTCTGACGATATAAACTGGGACACCCAGTATTGCAATCCTTTGAATTATTTGCTTCATTTCACCTTTTAATTTATTCAAATCAATTCAATAATTTTAATACATTTATTATTAAATACGCCAACTCATAATAATAAAAAAACATTTTTTTTGTACAATACGTTATTTAAATTGTACCAAACATACAGAGTGTTCCAATTATTACTGGTCGAACACTCTGTCTACATATGTACATATATTACAACTAATTTATATAAAAATTGTTTTTTCAGTCACAAAAAGATTTTGAGGACCACGGAAAGTAGCAATGACTAAAAAAGAAAAATATGCCTTTATAATAATAATTTAATTCCTAAAAATTAGAAAGCGTTCCTCATTAAAAGAAATACATTATCAATAATTCTTCTTAACTTAATGAACAACTTAACAATAAAATTGCTATAAAGTAAACGCACCAAATATCAAAAATGTATACCAACATTCCATTATTCGTAAACTGGAAATGAGGAAATTTAAACCGAAACATCAGTTATCAATCAATTTATGCACAATTCTTATAAATTTTCAAAGATTTGTTCTAGGTCTTGTCATTTTCTTCAACAAACCTTAACTCAAAGTTTTATAATAGGAATAATATACCTAATGTTAATATAACTTTTTTCTTCAAGTTACTTAAGAATATAACTATGACCCCCTAAAGTTTGTCAAATTACTTCCGGGAACCCCTGAATATTTCTAGGCAAAAGCATACGACGCATGCGCAAAAAATCAGAATTTAGACACTACATCGACTTAATTTCTTGATAATATTAAATTCGATTTATTCTACTGCGATTAAAAATTCGGATAAGATTCTCACATTAATTGGACTGAATTTATTTATTATATGCAGGAACCATTTAGCGTTTAACAGTTAAGATTTAAGAAATGATGAAAGTTGATTGGTTGATCATGACCAATTAGAAACCATTATTTATTAAATCTTAAATGTTAAATATTAATGAATCAACCATAACTCTGACGTTTTTATATCAAAACGCTGGAATCGGAATTATGGAATTAGTGGCCCAGATATAAAAGTAGATTTGGGATTTTGTTCTTTGAGGAGTAGTGGTAGGTTATCTCTTTTAATGTATACTTACTTACTTATAAAGGTCAAACGAATAAAATATTAAATATTGGATTAAATAAATGCTCTATATTAATTAAACTTTTGTATTGAATATTGATAAATGTTTAAAATCGATTCCTCTTGTCAATAGGCATTTTTATTGTAATTCAATTAGTACGTTTACCAGTGGATGATGGTTAATATAATTATTCAGACAGCATACCTACGTAAATATAAAGTGTAACAAAATGGCGTTGACGTCAGTACGAGTATATGCTGACATTTTCCAATAGGTTACAAAAAATCCTGAATAATTTCATTTTCACCTGACAAAGAACAAATTTTACTGGATTGACGGTGGTATAGCATATTGCAATATACATCTACAAATCCCGACCTATGGAAGCGTACTATAAGGACACCCACGCTCCTTTACAACGTGAGTGAGTATATTATGATGGTATTCACTTCAGTCTACGTAATGTAATTTTGGCATTTAAATCAATGCATTTCAATCAATTTTTAAAAGAAATCCGTCACGGAAGCTTTATGAAGAGTAAAAAGAATTTTAAATGAACTCGTGTGTAGTCATAAGCAGTTTGTAGACTTCTAAGTATAATGTGAATTATATATTGGATAATTTTTATATTTAATTATTTTACATGGAGCTACTTTTAATTAAAAATAATTCATTTTGATTTTAACTTTCTACGTTAAATTTACACCGTAGATATCTAGTTGGTGATACTGATAACCATGATGGAATGCTGCATGTTGCATGAACTTTAGAAAAAAATTTAGAGTGTTAAGAGATAATTAAAAAATAATATTTTGTTTAAAATTAAATAAATATGTATAGTATACAGGGTATCTCAGGTTTACAAAGGACTACAACTTCATTGAAACTACAAATATCGAATTTTTTTATTCTTTTAGAAATATTTTATAACTTAAAATGATATCACTCAAAACATACAAATAAATAAATAATAATCATTATTACAAAAACCTGATGCTTAATTTCTTGCCTGCTTTGCTACAAAGTAATTTGTGATAGATTTTAATCAAATCAAATGGACCTCAGCTAGATTTAAAAACTATAAGAGATATCGACAAATTTTAATTGAGGAAGTCACTTAGGATTTAACATTCTGATAGCATGTCTAATTTTAAGTTATTGCATTTAAAAAAAAAATAAGGAGACCTATTGATTTGAAGTTCTTCATACTACCATATTTATTATTATTTAAATTCTAAATAATTTTTTAGTCTTAAATTAAAATTTAAAAAAATATATAATAAAAGGAAAAGACATTTTATCTGCACATAAAATTTCAACTAGATTTTTTATAATTCACTTCTTCATATTGCAGACAATCCGGCTACACCCTGTTTATAAATATAAAAATATACAGGATGTTCGTTTAAAGAAAAATAAGTTTAGGTGCAAACAAGAATGGGACTAAGTATATTTGAAAATATTTTTAAATTGTGTAATTAAGATGAAAAAACAAAATTGTTATATTAATTAAAATACATAATTATACAACATTTCTTATAATAGTTATTTATATTATAAGTGGGATATGAACATCATTAACATAAGAGTCTGGAAATTGCAGAACGAGTCGTAGACGAGTTCTGTAATCAGACGAATATGTTAATGTGTGTATATCCCACGTGTAATATACAAGATTTTATCTTCTACCGTCCAAATAATTAAAAATGAATTTTGAATTTATCTCCAGCGACATTGCTCAGTAGTTGTTGTCAAGTTGTCGTACTGGACTACCTAACCTAAGTTGTGTAAAAACTAGCCAGCGCCACACAACAATGAATTTGAATCATAAATTTTCAAATAATTATACAATTTATACACCAAAAAATCTGGGACGTGGACCGTGTTATATTTATTTTTAAAATATAAAACTAATTTATTATAAAATAAAACTAAAAATTTTTTCAGTTATCTAATGTGAAGTTAGGGTTTTTTCTAGGTAGATACGCTATTATAAAATTCTCCAGGTTTCAAAAAATCAAACTTAAGAGTATGAAGTGTCATTACTTAATGTTAATCACAAATTTTAAAGAATTAAACAATATATATTTTATTATAATTAGACATTTACAAATATAAACTTTCCTATAAAGATACTAAATTGTAAAAATTGTGTTATAAATACTTGTAAGAAAGAATTTTCTTGTTGAAATTTCAGTGTGGTAATGATTTCTTTAAAACACATGTTGCGTACTAATCTGACTTACCTTACTCAAATTAATGTCAAATCAAGGCTATTATGAATTGGTAGTAGATAAATAATTTTAAAAAATTGTCAACTTTATTTAACAATTAAATTTTTTAAATTTTATTTACATCGGTTCTTTATTATTTTATTTACATCGGTTCTTTATTATTTTCATGACAAAAAATAATGTGACTGTTAAATAATTTAACAATTTTTTTTATGAATTATTGTCAATATGTGAGAACAGTACATACAGGGTGTCCGGAAATTAGGAGCAAAACACTCGGGGGGTGATTCTACTTGAAAAATTTATGTGACAAGTTCCTATAACGTTTTTCCGAAAGCTCATTAATATTGGGGTTACAGGGACTTAAAGATTGTTTTTTTAAATCAATTTTTTCCAGTAAGTTTTTTTCTAGTGTACCGATACTTATCACTAATGTTTATTTGTATTCTTGCACCAAATTTGAGGTAAATCCCCCAGTGTCAAAGAGTCAAAACTGACGTTGACCTTTGGATAAAGACCCAGAACTTTTTTGTTAGGCACTTTTTCTAAACTTTGATGACGCCCGATTAAAGAGCATCGAAAAATCTTCAAAAAAGATCCTCTTGCTGCATCACGATAAAACAAGTCGTTTTCGAGAAAAACACCTTAAAAAATTTGCTTGCAATAAATGAATACCAACTACTTAACTACAGCTCATTTTCAAGATTAAACAGAAGCGCGTTTTTCTCGAAAACTACTCGTTTTATCGTTATTCGACAAGAGGATCTTTTTTGAAGATTTTTCGATGTTCTTCAGTCGGGCATCATCAAAATTTAGAAAAAAAGTTATTGGAAAAAATTTCTTCAAAAAAAAACTTTGGGGCCTTGTAACCCCAATATTAATGAACTTTCGGAAAAATGTTATAGGAGCTTGTCACATTAACTTTTCGAGTAGAATCATTCCCCGAGTTTTTTGCTCCTAATTTCCGGACACCCTGTATAGTTTAAATTTTAATAACCATTTCATTTTATAATTTTTATACCCTATTGTTTTCATGTTTGCTTTCTATTTTAAAGATTTTTTCTGTTTAATATTTGAATGTTTATAAATCACTGATGGTCATATTATTTTGAAGTCTATAAGGTATCCACTCGTATATATTAATTATTATTATTACCAAACTAGCCAGTACCTATGCTATTCAAACACAACCAAAAGTCACGTATTTTTTAGGAATTACCAAATAAACATAATTTTCACAATAAAATGCTCGGTGTAAATTTCTTTAAGGTGTAATATTCATTAGACGTATCTTCCTAAGTATAATGTTAAAAAATTGAGGTTCTCAAGAATTATATTGTGCTTCTCTTTATTCTAAATTCGATAATGGTTTTCTGAAAACCTTATGGCTTCTCAAAGGTATGACGTCTTGGTTTAAACTTTAGAAAATTGTAATGAGATAAAAATTGCTAATCTATATTCGTAAGAAGAAACAACTTTAGGAAATTCTTGCAATTGTATAACTAGTTTAACGTTTGGGCTCTTGACTTACATTTTTTAATATTGTTTTAGAGTTTATTAATGACAAAGATGTCTAGGATGCATTGAGTGATTTAACACCGGCTCCTGCACCAAATTTGTTAAAGCTGACTAATATAATAAAATATTTAAAATAAAATAAATATTACCAATATGATTCAAAAAGTAGCATTTATTCAACATACTACTTTATTTCTTTAAAGATCTTATTTACTATTGTTTCAATGAACTTCAATTCTTAGCAAAATCCTAGATCTCAAGAAATGTCCTTTGTACTTATTATAGCATACCTACATATTGTTACACTGTTTTAGTTCCCTTTAATATTATTTTGCCAATCTAAGATTATCTATGAATTACTAAACAATTCCAACAGTGCGACACACGGGCAACACAAGAGATCCAGATACATATCTAGAACAATAGTGACGTCATAGGGGAAGGCGCACGCGCCACTCCCCCGCTAACCTATATTTCCTCGGCTAAAAATAGATCGTCCTCGATCTAATAATAGCGTCAGGACGAGACTGTGCCAGAAAAGGATGCATGCAGGACGTTACCCTCGCAAAAGGACGTTGCTTAATCTTGTTCAATATACCAGAAATGGCTTATTTCATTTTATTTTATTTATTTTCGTAGGGTTTGAGATGAAGCTTATAGAAAACTAATGTTGATGGAATTGCCAGTTTATAGGTAACCTTTAGTTATATCATAAATTTTTGTCGGGAAAGTAAGGAAAGTTAAAAAACAGTTCTGGTATTTTTTGTATATACCTAATTTTAATATCTAATTGGTGGACGAGATTACATAATTATATTTCTAAGACAACTATATGGTTTTTTACTAAATTTAATAATTAATATTCCTGAAAGAGCAACTCCCAGAAAGATGCAGACATGCTTTTAGGCGTAACACACGCGCACCTATAAGAAATTCCTCCCTCAGTCAACGCAGTTTTCTGTTTGTTTGTTTTGGGTTGCGTTGTATAGAGGGGAAAACTAGGTCAAAGCTCTCCCTCCCGCACTTCTCAAAGCTTCAGCTCAATGGGTCATTCAATAACTAGCTCTCTCGCATTTTCCTACCTGAACGATATTTCAATTAATTTGAATTCCCCAGTTTTCCACCTAACAAAGGAAAAAATCGTGTACTTGACAAAACCGATTTAATTAAGTAATGGTTTGCCATAAACAAAAAATCAAAATCATGACAATTTTATTACTCCAGAAGCAAAAACTCATTCACAAAACTACCGGACATTTTATTGAAACAGTAACATTTAAATTATAGCCTTTTGAATACCTAATTTTTTGGCATGTATCCTTAATTTAGTATTTAGCACACACAAATAAACTGAAGAAGCATACTATAAATAAAACTATCTTACATCATTATTTTAAGTGAACTTAGAACTTACGTAGTGTAGTTTCCAACATTTAATAGCATTAAAATCAATAGGCTGCATTCGGGTTACACACCTAGTCTACCGTTAAAATTGCTTCGCTCAGCTTGCTGACGTCATTGGAAAGCTTGACGTCACTATTTTATGTGAAGTGGGGTGGGAAATCTCGTATCGACATCAGCAAACCTGCAGAATTTAGGACTAAAAAAATTTTTATTTAGTAAAATTGTTGAATTATCAACTAAATCGTGGTGTAACAGCTCGATATGTATATAAAAATATTACATGAAATTATTAACAATTTAAGGATTGGAATTAGTAAGTGAAGAAGTAACTGATCAATCACGAAATACCGAATATGTATTAATCAAAGGAAAACTAAAGCATTTAAGATTTTTGCATGAAAATTATTCATAAACTTTATTCATCTTCTGTTTTATTGTAATTTAGCCATGATAAAACTACTCACATCTTGAATAGTTTTACGAATTGTTGGTAAATTATAATCTTTAAATTTGTTATTTATTCTAATATGTATACGTAATTTGCATTGTATGTTTACACAAACCCAAGCAACTTATTATTTTGAAAATTTTAAAAACATTCATTTGCATTAAAATATCTGATGTGCCCAACACATGACTTTCTTATACGGATAGTATCACAGTAATTACTTTTTTTGTCGATCGTTTATTAAAGATCTAGTTAATGTAATAAAAGAAGTGTATTAATAACTCAGTTTAATGCATACATGCACATTAAAAACATTGTTGAGATTATGAGATTTGCTAGGTAACCAACAATATATTATATTATTGAAACATGCATTTGGAACTGACACCTGCCGAAATTAATTAATTATGTCAGTGGTATTTTGACTTATTGCATATTATGTCAGAATTTGGATTTTGCCATGGAACAAAATTAGATTATTTTCATTCTAATAAAGAGCGATCGACAAAAAAGTATTGTAATCGACATGAGTGTTAATCGGCGATTAATAATCTCGACTCATTAACGCGCTCGCTGCGCTCACGCGTTAAAATCGTTTCGATTATTAATCGCTCTTATTAACACTCTTGTTTATTAAACTACTATTCCTAAATAAAAATAAGTTAAATTTCTTGTAAAAATTTTGAGGGTTTCCAGCAATTTTCAAATAGTCTCTGTCGCACTTATTGCAATACGCATAAATCTGTCCTTGTCCCACTCATTACTACCAGATTTTAGGACAAATAAATAACAGAATACTTATCAAAATTCCACAGTGCGAAAAATGCCTGATATCTTTGAATTTGCTGTAGCTAAACTTTGAAGATTTATAAAATACTTCTCAGTTTTGGTCAACGTTTCACTCAAACAAACTGTACAGTGCACAATAATCCTTCTCATCAAAATATTTCGATCTTTTGCCTTTGACAATTGTTTGACTAACAATCTCTTCTTCTTCTTCGTACTTGGATTGCAAAGCAATGTCAAGTTTTTGGTGTTTGGCGATATAGCCACTCTCACCAGGATTGGATTAATTGGTTTTCACTTTTTAAATTTTTATAACTTTATTCGAGCTCTTCGTGTGTTTAATTCAAATAGAATCTTTAGTATAAAAACAAATAGATTTCTGTAATGTAAACAACAGCCACTCAGAGATAGATGGCAACACTATATAAATATGTAAATAATTTATAATTATTAAAAAACGGCGCAAAATAAAACACTTTTGTTACTTTGTCGACACGTCTAAAAATTGAAAGAGCATTCACAAAAAATTTGGCGTCGATATCTTTAATGTAGATTTGCATGCATAATACAATTTCACGACTTTATTGTATATATTAGAAAAAATTTTAATCG